>BPLS01032022.1:5649-21817 GCA_019656275.1 Rhododendron kiyosumense
AATATTCAAGATGTAAGCGCAGAGTTAACAGATAAAGAATGGTAAATGCTGATTTTGTTCTTCAAGCTTTTCTGTCGCACTTCTTTTCTTTTCGGTTCTATTTATGCTTGGAGTGACGAGATAATTGAAGGCAGCTCCACTAGCCGTTGGAGCAATTTGTGTAGCCAATAAATCTTGCTTTGAATTGTTTCCTTCTTCAACTTTAAAACCAATATTCCATTTCTCCATCCACTAGCCGTTAGTATATCTTCTAGTAGCCAATCAATTCTTTGGTTTCCTTTTCTTTGCCACTAATCTGCAAGCCATGTAATATGGGAATTTCCATTAGCCGTTGGAGTTAAATCTCACAAATCGTGCAACCAATAATTCTTTTCATTTGAAGCATTTTCTAGCCAATTAAATTAGGAGAAGATTTGTCCTTAATACCCAACCAAAAGTAAACTAGCTAGTCAAACCAGCACTCTTAACACCCAACCAAAAGTAAACTAGCTAGTAGCAGAACGTCAAACCATCACTTCTCACACCAGATTATGCAGCCAAACTAGATTATACCGTCCTTGCGATATAGTAACATCCAACATATGCAGTATTACAACAATTGTGGGGCATGTGCCCTCCCAACAGTAGCCAAAAAAAAATCCAAAGCCAAGAACCAATAATCCTCACACCCGAACCACAGAAATGGGCCTAAAGGAAGATGTAGGTTGACTCGGTTCTCGCTCCCATTTAAATTCAATTTACCGTTAGTTTGCAATTACTATTGTCGCTCCAAAATTTCATGCTATTGAGATGTGACTCTAGTATGCAAATTTCATTCTTGCTATTGATTCATAGCCACAACCAAACATGGGAAGAGGATCCATTATTTAATCCAATCTCGATTCCTCCAATCCCATTCTATTCTTAATTCTATTCTAATCTACATTCTACCCCATCCAACCAAACGCACCCTTAGTATTTGCTTTTTAGAACTACTAAAACAATTGAAGGGGCCAGTTTGGGAAGTCACTAAATGGGCCTAAAGGAAGAAAGAAGCCCTTATCCATTCGCTCTATTTTGGGACAAAATTGTAGCACATGCCACTTGGGCCCAAGGCCCAAAAAACAGTCATAGTTGTCTTGTCCAGACTGGAGGAGGAGAGAGAGAGAGGGACGAAACGAAACGAGATCGAAGATGTTGCGATGGAAGCGACTGAGCTCTGCGGCACCGGAAATTCTCAGTCGTCGACTCTTGTTCACGCTCGAAGATAGTAGTCCCTTCTCTCTCATCCCTTCGCACCATCCATCACGAAGGACCTCGAATCGCTTTCTCGACATTTACCAGGTCTCCCCCTTCTTTTCCTTTTCTTCGCTTTCCGAGGAACTTCCCTATGGTTATACTGGAAATATTTACCTTTTGAATACAGATTGGAAACAAAGCTGCGATCGAGAAAGAGCGTGCTCGGCTGTACGTATGTTGTGTATATAGAAACGTGAGATGAATTTTGAACTCTTCCGCTTAATTGATGATGATAATGTTATGATCTCGGGCAGTGCAGATGAGATGAATCGAGGTTACTTTGCTGACATCTCTGAGATGAAGCAACACGGTGGTAAGGTAGCATTAACTTTATATTTCCAAATTCCAATTGCTGTATTGTAACTCGTGTGAAATTTATGTTCAACTTTAGTGTTTATTTTTTAGTTTGGGTTGAGAGGAATTCAGGCGTACGTGCTAACTGAGTACTAACTTTTTTTCTTTTTTTTTTTTGAAACTGTCAAATTCATTTCAAAGCCCGAAGGCAATACAAATTTCATCAAAAGGTACAGGAAAGAACCAAAACTACCAAGACTTCGATATAGCCACCCCGCAAGCAGGACCGACAAAACGCCTAGATTAGGAACCAATCTAGGTCCAGGTAGCAGAAAATCCTAATGGATCACAGCTCAAACCCGCAGAAAAACATAGGCACAACTGAAATCTGAAAAAGCAACAACAACTAAGAAACAACAAAAGGAGAAAAACAGGTCTCCTGCAGGAGCAAAACCAACTGTTGATTCACCCTTCGCGCTCGAAGATCTGCACGCTCCTCTGTCGGATCGAGCCGCCGAAGCTGAAAACACCACGAAGTTATTCCACCGCCGCACACCGGCTAATCTGAGGAAGCCTCAGACCGACAGTGCTTCGAGGAGACCAAACCCCAGCGATGTTATTCACCCACCTCCACTACCCTCCAGATCTGGGGAAAACCCAAACTGGAACACAACCGAACTGGGAAAACCAGTCGGAGAAGAACCGGATAACCCGGAAGAAACAGAACAGAAAACAAAAAAACCCCAGACCCCAAAACACCCTTAATCGACCCACCACCACTGCCCGCTGAACCCCGCAACCCGCCGAAAACTTCTACCAGATCAGGGAACCAAGGAGGAGCCGGAACAAACTGAGAACACAGGCCGCCGGCCGGAGACTCATCTGCCGGAGCACAACACAAGGTAGACCCAAAAACGGAGAGGGGCCGAAACAGGAAAACGGGGAGGAGGGGAGAAGGGGAGGAGAGAGAGAGGAGGAAAGGGGAGGGGGGGAGAGCCGGGAGGGGAGGAGGGGAAAGGAGGGGGCGGCCCCCCTCCCCCCAGCAAAACAGATCGGGCTGCTTAAGTTTTCTCGGGGGAAAAGGTCTAGAGAGAGAGATAGCTCCTAGGCATTTCAAGTTTGGAGTTTCACTAACTGAGTACTAACTGAGTAATGCTAATTAGATTATAAAATGCTTATGTGGCGCTACCATGTAAATACTCCCTCCGTTGCCATTTTTTAGTCCCTCGTTTCATTCTAACTGGATAGTAAATTGAATATAATTTTCAATCGAGAACACTTTTTATATGCAATATAGATCTTTTTTTGATAGCTCTTGATTAGTATTATTAAACAAAGTTTTCAAAATCATCTAAAACCTCATAGATTACAAGATATAATCAATTGAAAAAGTGACATAGACTCATAGATTACAAGATATAATCAATTGAAAAGCGGCATTGACTCCCAAAAAGGACTAAAAATTGGGATGAGGGAGTACATTGTTGGTTACGGAAATAATTGGGTGGGGCCTTTGTGCTAATGTGCCCACCTATGTGCTAATGTGTTAGTGTCACATAAACATCTAGTAGACTAGTTATTAAACATCAATTGTCCTTAGCATCAACCCTATGGAGTTGGTTGAATGGAAGGATAATAGTAAGTAAAGAGGCTAGTCGAGATGCACACAAGTTGACTAGGACACCCAGTTATGAAAAAACAAAAAAAAGTTTGTCATTGGCATTACTTGGTGCTACACGGATAATTTGTGAACATTTCTACTAGATTAAAGATCATGTATGTTCATATGCTGCTATGCATTATCTGGTGTTGCCAGTTTGTAATTAAATGTAGTGGTGTTGCTTCATGTAGATTGCAGCAGCCAATAAGATTATAATCCCGGCAATGGCAGCTGTGAAATTTCCAGGACTAGAAGTAAATTTTACAGATGGTACAGCTCTTAAGCTGCCCATTACATCCAATGGCAATGATGTCGATGCTTGCAAGTCCAGTGTCCCAAAGGCAACCTTACTATGTCTTTCTTTCCGAGCTAGTTCTCAGGTTTGAAATACATGGTTCTCCGATCATACTTTGCATTATTACTAAAATGGTTGAAATTAACTCGCAAGGACAATAGTTCATACTCTGCATTCCTATACATTGTTTATTTGAAATTTAATTGCAAGAGATTCTTTTAGGAAGGCCAAGTCATCCTCCCTTATGACTGTTGTAGGGCTTTCATATGAAGTTCCAAATAGCAGTATATTCTAGTTTTCCAACAAATGAGCAAAAATGTATAAATTTGGCTGTTAATCCCACAGGTAGAAGAAAATGAGGACTGGTTATTAAAGTATACAGTTAAAAACAGGTGATTGCTAGAAGAGGTTTCAGTTTCACCCTTTTATTTCTTCTCTCTCTCCAAATACCGGCCCAAATGACCAGAAAACGAGGAGCAATGAATGGATACATATTCCACCCTGTGTTTCCGCCTCTAAAAGATTAGAGAAGAAATAAGAATAGGACATGTTTGGACATGTATTTGCAAAATGAAGGGAGCTTCCCATTGGCATTCATATCCACGACATGTTTGACGGAGTCTCACAGACATTGCACCTTCTTGGAAATTGATATTCTTGTTAGCATTAGCCTCCCTTTTATTGATATTCTTGTTAGACATTGCACCTTCTTGGAAATCTTCCTAATTGTGGGCTTGGGCTGTTATTTAAGGCCTCTAATTAAGACTTTCAACCTCTGACAACTAACTTTTAGAAGATAATTTGCTGGAAGTTCTGGTCTGCTGTATACTCGAGAGGTAGCTTACGTGTTCAAGGAGAGACATTGACGGTTGTCATTGATATTCTTTGTTGACACTTCACAGGCGATGGTGGATTCTTGGAGCGTGCCTTTTGGTGAGGCTTTCAATAACTTGGAGAAAGTTCAGATATATGAGGTACTCCAGCTTTGTTGCTTAATTGGAAGACTGGTTCATTTCTTCTTTTTTGTTGTCACTAAAACAAAAGGGAAAGCTCCTTACTAATTATTACATACCTAGAATCTGATGCTACAGGATACACCATAACATTGTTTGGTATGCACTTTTGAGTGTGATACAGGATCAATGGTTAGCTTCTTCGCTACTTGTACACAATTCAGGGTGACATACATTTTTCTGAAGAAAGTCGAAATAAGCTTTGTCCTTCGGTTAGGGGATTCATGACAAGCAACTTGTGTTCTCTCCTTAATTGAGTCAAACAATTTAGTGGTTTTTTTTATCATCAACACCACTACTTCTATTAATTTCAAACAGCTTCCCATTTTCTTATACTTGATCGATCTATAAATATTGTCCAGGCTGGATGATTAGTCCATGAAAATAGCCTTGATCTTGATCACAAGTTGGTTTCTTTATAGACTCATGGCTACTGCATGTTTAGGTCTCGTTTATAGACTCTTGGCTACTATCACACAATCCAATTAAGTGGCTGCTCCTTCGGGTGATGAGGAAATCTAAACCTGATGGAAGGATAGATATGCTCCAGAGACAGATTGTTTATTCGTTTGGAGACCATTATTACTTCAGGAAAGAGATTAAAATATTGAACCTTCTCACTGGGTATGAATCTTCTCCGTTTTTGTGGTTTTGTAAATAATCGGCCAGATAAGATTGGTTGTTCTGAAGCTTGCTCTCTGTTTCTTTTTGCTCTCCACAGGTATATATTCTTGCTTGATAGTTTTGGGAGAATACGGTGGCAAGGTTTTGGTTTGGCAAAACAAGAGGAGCTATCGTCGCTGTTGTCTTGCACATCATTCCTATTGGAAGAGAAATAATTGAAATGAGGGGCCAAAGAAAGGGTATGGTTGAGTGTGAAATTCTTTTTTATACTGTGTTTTGTACTGTAGATGTTTTTTTTCGGGGAATTTAGTTATGGTATGTGTAATTGATATGGTTGATAGATGTCAATTAGTTGGTTCCATAAGCATGAATTTTGTTGGAAACAAATATATACACCAAAAGTTCTGGTGTTTAACCCAAATATAAAACATGTCAGCTTGTCTTGTTATGTATTGGTGTGTTATCAGGACACACTACACATGTATGTGCATGTACCAACTGAATGGACTTCGCCGGTGTTCTATCTGAATTAAAGAGGTCCATCTAACCTTTCCTTGAACCCAACAGCTCTCTATATCTTCAGAGCTCCATTTCGTATGGGAATTTCATTCTCTTATACCAATGCCACATCCTGTTTGGCTGGTTATTTATTTCTGGTATACCCGCTGTTTTCGCTGATCCATCTATGTGGGCGCTTTACATGATGTGAATCTTTAGAAAGAAAGATGAGTTTTTTTGGGAGTCTATTGTCTGGAACTTCACAATAGGCTTACCGCGGTATGGTGGCTTCATAGTGCTTATTATTCTTGGCTTGGAATCTCGATGAGAAATCCGAATATGGATCATATTTTTCACGGCTGCAAATGTGTCGGGAGTATCATTGGAGCTGCAATCATGTCCCTTTGGGAGCATCCTAATGTGCTGCTTCTCAGAGAAATCCGATTGCTTGCATGTTGGCGTTTTTTGCAAGTTACTTGAACTCTTAAAGAAAGACATGCAGGCTAGACCTTTTTTGGAACCTTTTTTCTATTTTTTGGAACATTTTAAAGTTTTGGGTTAAATTTTTTTCATTTTTTTTAACTTTACTGGACTGTTTCCTAAATTAATGTATATTATTGTTTCCTTTGTCTATATCTTCTAAGACGAATTGGAAAAAAATATTCACCAAAACTTGAAGATGTACTAAACACGAAAATAATTTGAGTTAAATTGAACAGACGTGCCAAATATTGGCTTGTTTTTCCCCACAATTGTTATCATAACCCATTATTCTCTCTTATTGGCCAAAATAATATAGGAATCACAAAATTATTACACTTTTTTATTGAAGGATAATAAAATTTTTGCGGTCCCTACACCCGATTCTATGCTCGTGACAGAATCTCTGCAAACAAAATCATTCTCGGCGTAATGTCTCTCTTCATCAAAAGCAAGATGGGAGAATAAAGATATTACCTCATTCGTGGCCTTTTGCTACAACTGATCTCTTCCACGTCCAATTTCGAAGATCCTTGAGTTGATGTCTGAGAAGACATGGCGGAAGTTGTGGAGCTAAATGTCAGGGACTGTCTCACAATTCTTCCATTACCACGAAGTGTACCATTTTCTCTCTCTTCGACTGCTTCCACTCAATCTCCAAATTATCATCAGTGATAAAATTTTCCCAGTTCTGAACGTAGACCAAAGATTCTGCGCACCCGGCATTCATTTTATTCCTCTTTATGCTACGGATGTAGTCACATGTGGCCAATTCGATCTCTTTCAGCACACAAATCAACACATTGAGACAAAACCTTAACGGCCAAACCATAAAGCTCAGGAGCACTACAGTGCACACACTGTATCTCTATCTTTTATAGCTTGAGGACTAGACAAAGAACATGCATGTGTTGCCGACAAAAATGGCGAACTAGAGATGCTACCTTTGAATCCCTCACAAGCCAGCGATTGACAACATCGGAATAGACCTTTTGAACATCAGGATTGGCATGAGGTTTTTTTCCTTTTCTTTCCACCCGGAGCCAAACTTGTTAACCAAGAATGCGAATAATGGTGTGGAGTAAGTACATATGCAACCGTAAATATAGGTACATGATCTGCTTTCTCCCATCTTTCAGCAACCAGATTTTGGATGACTCGCCCGCCTCAGATCAGCATTGTCTGGCAATGCGACGTCAAGGGGATCCCAACATGTCATCGATTCTTTGATAAACTTCCCCAATACAAGCTCTTATCGGAATAACAGTAGCCCATCATATCCCATATGAGTTTCATGAATGTCACTGTAATCCTCAGAATCTTCCAGAAATCATCATCCAGAAGGGCTTTTATCACCTCGTCATGCTCCATCTTTGAGTTTGATCTACCTCTGAGTTTATCCCATTCCTCACTCAAAACCATATTGATCAGAGCATTCTTGACACGAAGAATACGCTCTAGCACTAAAAAAAAAGGGCTTAATAAGAGAGCTAATATTTGGGATTCTATCGAATTCAGTAAATTCAGGTTGAGTATGACAATATTTTTCGCTTCCATTTTGCAAGAATTTGGTTTGCAGTCGATTGCTTCTTTTTCCTCTGGTGAATGATGAAGGCTAAAAGTTGCATCTTACTAGCCTTGCGTTGTAGACATGTTCCACCATTTTACTCCAAATGATTATTAATACCCTTGGATTTTTTAAAATTTAGAAGCAGCCCATTTGGAAGTAGCTCTCAAGCTTTCTGCTTATAAGTTGTCATGGATGCTTTTTGAGAAAATCCTCAGCAATCTAGAGTGTTGCAAAGGCGTGGATGGTGCTTGAAAATATTACAAGTACATAAAAAGGGGGGGAAATTGTTATGCTCATACATAGTGTGGATGCTTTTGAGAAAATTCTCAGTACTCTAATTTGATATCAACAAATAATAAGGATAAAATTGAGATTTTGGGAAAAACAAATATAAGAAGGCGAAATGGATTTATGGTTCTTTTTTCTTTTTGGTGGAAGAGCAAGAAATACATTAATCTATGTTGTCGCTGTTACAATAATGAAGATACGTCAGCAATGAGGGAAGACCAAATTAGGGCCTAAGGAACCGGACACATCGTACTGATCCGCAAAACACAAAATACACATCTATTATGCTATCGCCAAAAGATAAAGGGGCAAAAAGAGGCCTAGAGACGCCGACGACGAGCAAAGGCCAACAAAGGCCTAAAGAACAAAGCACAACGTGGATATATGGTTCTATGAATATGAAAAATAAAAATTTGAGTATTAATTGTTCCAAATAAAATACTATGGTTTATGGCATTCTCTAAAAACAAGGGATGTGTTGTATAGGTTGATGATGAGGTAAGCTTTTTTCTCCTTTAATCAAGAGTCAACCAATGTGGGTACATCTGCAGTTGGTGGTATCCTATATATCTGCTTGCAATCCAACTTACTTTTATTTTATTTCCATGGCATCGTCAAAGGATTAACTCAACTATTTAAATGGCAATGCCACCCATCATTCTGTGTGCTAGTGAACATCTAATTTTCATCGAAACACAGAATCAAAAGGTCAACTTCACAGAAAACTGGTATTCGAACTCGAAGGGCGCCGCCGGATTCGCAGCAGTTTTTTCTAGCTTCCAAAAACCAAAAAAACAGAGGAAGGAAAGGAATGTAGTAAATGGTTTTCAAATCTCAGTTTGTGTCTCATGCAATATCTATCCGTATGTCCGTATGTACATATACGTGAAGAAGCACGAGCATGTCTTCGCATCGGAGAAGAAGAACAACAATATCTGTGAGAATATCAAGAGAGAGATTGAGAGAAAGAAAGAAAGAGAAAGCTAAAAGAAGATGGCAAGCACAGCTGGTCAAGTCATACGTTGCAGAGGTACTCTCACATGCATGCCTTCTAACTACCTGATTCCTCTCAGCTGCCTGCTCATTTTTTGCAACTTCAGCAAATTGTTTTCTCTTGCTCTTGCTAATTTTTTGTAATTTGAGCAAATTGTTTTCCGATCTTTCAGTAAGAAACCCCGCTTCTATAGCCGGTTGCCATTTTTCAGTACTCACACATAATGATTTCTTCATCTCTTTCTTTTCTAGCTCTGTTTATGATGGCTTTGTAGTCACTCCTTCATGGAGATATTGTCCATTTTAGATTTGTATCAACTAACTCAATTCGTTGCACACTGCATGCAGCTGCCGTGGCATGGGAAGCTGGGAAAACGCTGGTGATAGAAGAAGTTGACGTAGCGCCTCCACAGGCGATGGAGGTTCGCGTGAAGATCCTCTTTACGTCCCTTTGCCACACTGATGTTTACTTCTGGGAAGCCAAGGTAAAACTAACTACATTTTGAGGATAAATCTATGTTCACATCTTATTACTTTGAATAAATGTTCTTATTCAATGAATTTTCTTGTTTGCGTATTAATATTTGGATATTGATTTGAAGGGGCAAACGCCAATGTTTCCTCGCATATTTGGGCATGAAGCTGGCGGGTACCAGATCTTAACTTAAATCTAGTTCAGCTTTGCTTTTGATTGCTATGATTCTTAATGATCTTATACCTTTACCATCTACCCTATTTTGTGCTTCTATATACGTTTGTTCACTCTTTCTATATATGTGTGCAGGATTGTCGAGAGCGTTGGGGAAGGTGTGACGGATCTTAAACCAGGGGACCATGTTCTTCCTATATTTACAGGCGAATGCAAGGAATGTCGACCTTGCAAATCAGAGAAGAGTAACATTTGTGACCTTCTCCGAATAAACACTGACCAGTGATGCTCAACGATGGCAAGTCAAGATTCTCGATTAAGGGAAAACCGATTTACCATTTCGTTGGAACTTCTACATTTAGCGAATACGCTGTGACTCAAGTTGGTTGTCTTGCTAAGATCAACCCTGCTGCTCCACTCGACAAAGTTTGCGTTCTTAGCTGTGGAATTTCTACAGGTTGGGATAGAAATCTTGCACTTTTTTCATGAATGATGTAGGTACAATTTTTCCTTAACGAGTTTCTTTACTTCTTCCATTGAAGGACTTGTTGCCACATTGAACGTTGCAAAACCCAAAAAAGGGTCCACGGTGGCTATTTTCGGATTGGGTGCTGTCGGTCTTGCGGTGAGTTCGTCCTCTCTGTTAAGAAATAATTACTTCTCGTTTTTCGTTTGATGCTGGTGTCATGAAACTGGATTAACGAAATCATCTGATTTTGACTGAATAGGCGGCCGAAGGAGCTAGAATTGCAGGTGCTTCGAGAATTATTGGGGTAGATTTGAACTCAGAGATTCGAAGAAGGTTAGTCAAATATCATCAACTAAAGAGCATGGAAATATCATGGACCAAAGCCTAGGGCCCCATTTGTTAACCCTCTTAGCCCTTAGGATTGGACTACCAATCCCAAGGGACTACCAATACTTTGTTTGATAATCCAAAATGAGTTTGAACTATGAATCCAATGGAAAAGGTAATTGTTCTTGAATCAATAATCATTATCAGACGGGGAGTGTTATTTGTGTTCTGATCCTTAGTTTCTGTTGCTGAGCCTGTTGAAAGCTTCCCACATTAGGAACTCTCTTTCCCTATAACCCAAAGGAAATAAGGTCTAAAATCCTTCTATACTTTCTTTTACTTGCCTTCTAATGTTGATTTCCTTCTTGTTGTCGCAGCCAAAAAATTTGGAGTAACCGAATTTGTGAACCCGAAAGAACACAACAAGCCTGTTCAAGAGGTACTCTATCTCCTTACTGTTCTACCATCAATGTTGGGGATGCAGACAACTTTCAGCAACAGAGTTCAGTAACAAAGGTCCGTGACCAGCGCGGAGAGTTCCGCGATAGGCAGGCATGCAGTCAGGCTCGCGGCAGGTAGCGCGCAACAGACATGCTCGCGACCGAGACGGGTCGTGGGCCGCGGCCCAAGTTGGTTGGGCGGGTCCAGCTATCACTTAGGGTTTGCCTATAAATATAAGTTGCTGTATTCATTATTTCCTGAGCAAGAGCGTGGTTGCACATAGAGAGAGAGAAAATTTCTAGAGGGTTTCTAGTGAGAGAGAGAGTGCAAGAGAAAACTTTTCTCAGAGAGGAAGGAGAAGACTTGTAATCTTTCGTTTTCTTTCGTTCATAGTGGACTGGTGTGGCTCCCGGGGACGTAGGCAAGTTGCCGAACCTCGTATATCTATGTGTTCTGTTTTTCTGTTCCTCTTTCTCTTCCTTTTCTCTAGTTTGTTTTCTGTGACAATAGTATCCCAAGATCCTGTGTGTGTTTTGTTCGTTGCGAGTCTGAGCGCGAGGCTCCGATTTTCCCAACAACTGGTATCAGAGCCGCGGTTGCGGTAAGGGTGTTCAACAATTTTCCGATTGAAGCTTTTGGACAGTCCGGATTCCGAGGGAGCTATGGGTTCAGAAGAAGGGAAATCGAAGATCGAGAAGTTCGATGGGTCGGACTTTGCTTTCTGGAAGATGCAGATGGAGGACTATCTGTACCAGAAGGATCTCTACCGGCCGCTGCTGGGTAAAGAAAAAGGAAAGAAAGAAGAAGGTGAGACTGACGCGGAATGGGAGGTTCTTGATCGGAAGGCGATGGGTCTAATCCGGTTATCACTCTCGAAGTCAGTCGCGCACAATATATTGAAAGAAAAAACCGCGTCCGATCTGATGGACGCGCTCGCGGAGATGTATGAACAGCCGTCCGCGGCAAACAAGGTGCACTTGATGAAGAAGTTGTTCAACTTCGAGATGCCTGAAGGAGGTTCGTTTGTGAAGCATCTTAGCGAGTTCAATACAATAGTGGATCAGTTGATCTCTGTTGGTATTGAGTTCGACGACGAGGTCGAAGCCTTGTTGATTCTCTCTCAGTTGCCAGAGACCTGGCAGGGTACGGTTACTGCGATTAGTAATTCGGCTGGGAAGGAGAAACTCAAACTGAATGATATAGTCAGTTTGATTCTGACTGAGGAAGTTAGAAGGAAATCGCTCGAGGGAGTGTCGGGCTCTAGCGGTTCAGGTTCCGCTCTAAGTTTTGAGCAGAGGGGCAGAGGCCAGGCCAAGGGTGGTCAGAACCAGAACAAGAGCAGGTCGAAGTCGCGAGGCAAGAAGTCTCGCGGCAAAAGTCAAGTACGCGGCATCAAAGGTGAATGTTGGAACTGTGGCCAGGCGGGTCACATGTCTTCAGTTTGCAAGGCTCCAAAGAAGAATAATGGTGAGCAGGAGGCCCACATCGTGCAGGATGCACTTATTCTTTCGATGGACAGTCTCGCGGAGTCATGGGTGGTTGACTCAGGCGCGTCATTCCACGCGACTGCTAGCAAGGGTGTTCTGAAGAACTATGTAGCAGGCGACTTCGGGCAAGTATACTTGGGCGATGATGAGCCTTGTAGTATAGTGGGAATGGGTGATGTGCAGATTGAAACGCAGGGGTTTAAATGGTGTTTGAAGGATGTCAGACACGTCCCGCAGCTGAAGAGGAATCTTGTTTCAGTTGGGCAACTGGGAGCAGCGGGGTATACCTCAACATTCACAGGAGACGCATGGAAGGTCTCCAACGGTACCATGGTGGTAGCGCGCGGAAAGAAGGTCGGTACTCTCTATTTAACTTCACATGGGAGTCATTCACTTGCCATCGCGGAAGGTCTCGCGGGGGTGGTCCCGCGGGAGGATAGCGAAGGTCTCGCGGAGGTGGTACCGCGCGAGGGTAGGCTTGCGGAAGGTCCGCGGCCAGAGAGCCAAGTGAGTTCAAGTTTGTGGCACGACAGGTTGGGACATATGAGCGAGAAGGGGATGAAGATTCTGCAGACACAGGGGAAGCTGCCAGTTGAGTCAGTGGATTTCGACATGTGCGAAGACTGTATCTTCGGCAAGCAGAGGCGGGTTAGTTTCCAGAAAAGTGGCAGACCTCCCAAGCCAAACAAGCTGGTGCTTGTTCATACAGACGTATGGGGTCCCGCGCCAGTGCATTCTCTCGGCGGGTCGAGGTACTTTGTTACTTTCATCGATGATCACTCGAGGAAAGTATGGGTCTATTTCATGAAACACAAGTTAGAGGTATCCGAAATTTTCATGAAGTGGAAAGCCAGAGTAGAGAACGAGACAAACTTGAAGGTGAAGTGTCTGAGGTCAGACAACGGGGGAGAGTATGAACTGGGAGAGTACAAGAGAGCCTGTGCTCTATTCGGGATTCGTTTAGAGAAGACTCTTCCAGGAACTCCGCAGCAGAATGGCATCGCGGAGCGGATGAACAGGACTCTGACAGAGCATGCGGGGAGCATGTGGATACACGCGGGGTTGCCCAAGCAGTTTTGGGCAGACGCGACCAGTACAGCAGCATACTTGATCAACCATGGGCCATCAGTTCCGTTGAACTTTGGGATACCGGAAGAGGTTTGGAGCGGTAAGGAGGTAAATCTCTCACACTTGAAAGTTTTCGGTTGTGTTGCTTATGTCCACATCAGTGACAAAGTCAGAGACAAGCTAGATGCTAAGTCATTGAAGTGCACGTTCATTGGGTACGGCGGCGATGAGGTTGGCTATCGTTTCTGGGATGAGAAAAACAGGAAGATAATCAGAAGCCGGGATGTCATATTCAATGAGTCGGTGCTGTACAAGGACAAGGATAGCAAACAATGCAGTGGGAGTTCTACTGAGGATCGCGAGGGTCCCGCGGGGGTGGTCGCGCGAGAGGATCGCGAGGCACCCGAGTACTTTAGTTTGGAGGATCTTCCAGAAAGCAGTGGGGATGAGTTGGGATTTGACCAGAGGACTGAGGCAGTCTCGCGAACAGAGTCTGGGGCAGTTCCAGAAACAGGGTCTAGCTCACCGGCTGTCGCGGTAAGGAGATCAACTAGGGTACCTAAACCTAATCCAAAATACCTTTCGTCGCTGTATTATTTGCTTTTGACAGATAGCGGAGAACCGTCTTGCTATGACGAGGCTTTACAGGTCAGTGACGCTGTGAAGTGGGAACGTGCTATGCAAGAGGAGATGGATTCTCTTCACTCGAATGTGACTTGGAAGTTGGCGAAGCTTCCCGCGGGGAAGAAGGCGCTACAGAACAAGTGGGTATGCCGCGTCAAGCAGGAAAGCGACGGTAGCAAAAGGTTTAAGGCCAGATTGGTTGTGAAGGGCTTTCAACAGAAAGAAGGGGTTGATTTCACGGAGATTTTTTCCCCAGTTGTGAAGCTAACCACTATCAGAGTGGTATTGAGTTTGGTGGCTGCTGAAAATCTCTACCTTGAGCAGTTGGATGTTAAAACTGCGTTTCTTCATGGTGACTTGGATGAAGAAATCTACATGAAGCAACCTGTTGGCTTCATTGAGAAAGGCAATGAAGAGATGGTGTGTAGACTCAAGAAGAGTCTATATGGGTTGAAACAGGCTCCTAGACAGTGGTACAAGAAGTTTGACAGTTTCATGCAGCGCAGCGGCTACACGAGGTGCCACGCGGATCACTGTTGCTACCTTAAACGATGTAAGGCGAGCTACATAATTTTACTACTTTACGTAGATGATATGCTTGTGGCTGGGTCCTGTTTACAAGAGATAAACAGGTTGAAGCAACAGTTGGCAGCAGAGTTTGCTATGAAAGATCTGGGTGCAGCGAAGCAGATTCTTGGGATGAGGATCAGCAGGGACAGAACTCAAGGGGTCTTGAAGTTGAGTCAAGCTGAGTATATTGAACGGGTTCTTGAAAGGTTCAATATGCAGAACGCCAAGGCAGTTGGCGCGCCTCTGGGAAGTCAGTTTAGACTTCCTGACATGCAGTCTCCGAAGACAGATGCTGAGAAGGAGCACATGGCCAAGGTACCGTATGCCTCGGCCATCGGTAGTCTGATGTACGCGATGGTCTGCACGCGGCCGGACATCGCTCATGCAGTGGGAGTTGTGAGCAGGTTTGCGAGCAATCCAGGAAAGCAGCATTGGGAAGCCGTCAAGTGGATACTGAGGTATCTCCGCGGGACCGCGGATGTGCCATTGTGTTTTGGGAGAGCAGATTTGGTGGTGAGAGGATATGTGGATGCAGATTTCGCGGGTGATCACGATACAAGGCGAAGCACCACAGGATATGTCTACACTTTGGGATCAACAGCGGTGAGTTGGATCTCGCGTCTGCAGAAGTTGGTAACTTTGTCCACGACAGAAGCTGAGTATGTAGCAGTCACGGAGGCCGCTAAGGAGATGATTTGGTTGAAGGCTTTTCTGGGTGAGTTGGGTTTGAAGCAGGAGAACAGTGTTCTTTTCAGTGACAGCCAGAGTGCTATACACCTTGTGAAAAATCCAGTGTTTCACGCTAGAACGAAGCACATCGATTTGAGGTACCATTTCATTCGCTCGCTTTTGGAAGAAGGGGAACTGTTATTGGAGAAGATTTTGGGGAGCCAAAATCCAGCAGATATGTTGACAAAGTCGGTCACCATCGAGAAACTGAAGTTGTGCTCAACTTCAGTTGGCCTTCGCGCATGAGGAGTTGGAGGGCCGGAGTCGCACCAGGAGGGGTGAAGTTCACTACGTCCGCTATTGATTGAGGTTGTTGATATTGGTTTGCTTCAGTTATCTTCAAGTGGGAGATTGTTGGGGATGCAGACAACTTTCAGCAACAGAGTTCAGTAACAAAGGTCCGTGACCAGCGCGGAGAGTTCCGCGATAGGCAGGCACGCAGTCAGGCTCGCGGCAGGTAGCGCGCGACAGACATGCTCGCGACCGAGACGGGTCGTGGGCCGCGGCCCAAGTTGGTTGGGCGGGTCCAGCTATCACTTAGGGTTTGCCTATAAATATAAGTTGCTGTATTCATTATTTCCTGAGCAAGAGCGTGGTTGCACATAGAGAGAGAGAAAATTTCTAGAGGGTTTCTAGTGTGAGAGAGAGAGCAAGAGAAAACTTTTCTCAGAGAGGAAGGAGAAGACTTGTAATCTTTCGTTTTCTTTCGTTCATAGTGGACTGGTGTGGCTCCCGGGGACGTAGGCAAGTTGCCGAACCTCGTATATCTATGTGTTCTGTTTTTCTGTTCCTCTTTCTCTTCCTTTTCTCT
>BPLS01032022.1:21827-31862 GCA_019656275.1 Rhododendron kiyosumense
GGTTTGTTTTCTGTGACAATAGTATCCCAAGATCCTGTGTGTGTTTTGTTCGTTGCGAGTCTGAGCGCGAGGCTCCGATTTTCCCAACACCGTTGTGAGGTGAAACCTATCAAAGACCTTCAAACACATTGATCTCAGCTTCTTGTAACTTTCTTGTTTTTATAGGTGATTGCTGAGATGACTGATGGAGGAGTTGACCGCAGCGTAGAGTGTACGGGAAGTGTCAATGCCATGATTTCTGCGTTTGAATGCGTTCATGATATAAGTTTCTGTTGAACTCTTCCATTTCTCAAATGAAAATTTTTACTACTAGTTTTGGAGTTTAAATGTCCAATTCTTGCTTGCAGGAATGGGGTGTTGCTGACTTGCTGTACTAGTTGGTGTGCCAAACAAGGACAATGCTTTCAGAACCCACCCGATGGATGTCTTAAATGAAAAAACTCTCACGGGAACCTTCTTTGGTAACAATAAACCACGCTCTGACCTCCCCGCTGTGGTGGAAAAATACATGAACAAGGTAAATCGCATTTCTTACTTGTAAATCTAGGTTTTTTTTTTCCTGGTTCTAAGTCGTATATCCTGCCCAAATTTCTTGAAACTCTTTAATGATGATGATAATGCCATGAAACAATTGGTAGCGGTCAATAAAGATTTATTCCTAGATAAATCATGGTATCGAAGGTTCAAAATTCTGTTCAGTATAGACCCGTACGATATATCGCAACCTTCATTTGAAAACTTGCTCTAGACCATGTCAAATCATCTCACCTACACAATGTAGGGGACTCCTTCAATAAGAAGGGAATTTTGATTGCATGTCATATCTTTATTATTACAGAGCCTAATAATAATACATTAATACTATTGTTCTTGTTTTTTTTTTTCCTTTTAAATTTTTGCAGGAGCTTGAACTAGAGAAATTCATCACCCACGAAGTCCCGTTCGCGAGATCAACAAGGCTTTCGTGTATATGCTAAAAGGAGATGATATCCGATGCATTATACGTATGGACGCTTAGAGTGATACGTTGAATTTAAGATTGCCTGATGCTAAATGTTGAAAGAAGTTGATGAAGATCATATAGTATAATAAAATAAAAGGTCCAACATTGAACAAGGTTGTTGTGACTTCAACTATTTCCTTTCGTTGTTCCTTTTGTTGTTTGTAAAACAAACTTGATGTCGATTTCGTAGGGATTATCTTTTGGATGCTCCTAAATACAACTGTGAATTTGCTACATGTAGCCAATTTATAAGAGGAAATTTTTGGATTCCTCCTTATGAATTGGTTACATATAGTAAATTAGTTGAATTCCTCCTTATGAATTGGTTACATGTAGTAAATTCGCAGTTGTATTTAGCCGAACCCTATCTTTTTGTTGGTTTCAAAATGTTACTACTTCTATATATCTTGTTTAATTCACTATTGTTCCTTGAGATTTGCATACATTAAAAATCTACTAACAGTTTACCCATAAAATTAACAAAAATCTTATGTAAATAATCAGTTAGTAGAATACAACTAGATTATTATACCTATATATAATAATAACTATGAGTTTAGCATATGAAGATTGGCTCACAATCCCCATCCATACCAACAAAACTTAATGGTGCGGGTTGAGCCAAAAAGAAGTGGGCTATTACATAGAAGAATTCATCAAAAGCTGCAGGCCCAATTGTTTTACAATTTAATTCGATTCGCACTTTGATGCCCAACTTCCTCTTTTTATCATATGCGCTAGAAGAAGAAAAAAAAAATAGAATTACACCCAACCGCAAACAAGCTCACAATCACTAAACCCAACCCAACTAATAATTAGGAAAGAAATAATCCCAACAGATACAAGAGAAAGATAGGAGAGATTTGAACTCTTGATCTTTTAATGAGTAGTAAAAGTCCTGATCAACTGAGTTAATCATAATTGATTACTCTAATGCCTAACGTCGAAATTGGTTACTCTGATGCCTAACGTCGAAACACAACATGTCGTATAAACTGGGTTCATTCGTAACTGATGGATGCAAGTGAGTGGTATGATTTAGCTGGCGGACTCAAGTCCTCTGTATCAATACTTTGTTGCATTAATTTTTGGTTTTTTAGATGGATACGTTAACATAGGAGAAGGTTGAATAACATGTGATCCACGAAAAATTAAAAGCTCAAATGCTTTCGAATTTTAGCAGCCTAGCTAGTTTCTTGTTGTCAATACGTTAACATAAGAAAATGGCCGGAACAGACCGGTATTGTCCGGTACACCCGGTATTGGCCGGAACAGGCCGGTATTTCAACCGGAACGGAACATAACTTTTTGCGTTCCATTTAAGGACCGGTATCGGCCGGTACGGAACGGATTTGACAACTTTGTTCATACTTCAACCACTTTTATCTTACTTCTTGTTTTCCAACTGGGGTTTGAGCTTTCATACTTCAACCACTTTTATCTTGCTTGGGGTTTGCTTTACGCCACGATCTACTTGTAATATTGGTTAAAAATCAACCATGCAAAGGTCAACAGAAGCACGTGGACTTTTGATGTCACATGGCATGCCAAGGTTGTCTATCAATTTTTATCTCAACGGCATACTTGTTACACTAAAATCATGTCATATGTATCCTGTCGATGTTAAAATTTACCTCTAAGGAAAGAATACTCACATGCAGGTAAAGAGATTTGAACTCTTGATCTCCTAATGAGATGTAAGAGTCATAGTCAGCAGAACTAGCTCTAGTTGGTTATCTCCACCTAGTATTGACCAACAATATATATTCTATAAAACATTTAGGTACATAATTGTTCAGAGGACATTTTTTTCACACAAGAAGATTAATAAAAACATAATAGAATATACAATTTTTGGCTTGATTGACCCATTAAGATGTGAAATTTTTCAGTGCTGAATGGGTATTACGTGATGCTCACTCGGCGCATTGGGGTTGTCCATTTCGGTTTTGGACAGCTCGGATTTGGAGAAAGAGAGAGAGAGAGAGAGAGGGAGGGAAGAGAGAGTGGTGGGGTGAGAGGAGAAAGGGGTTTCAATCTAAACCGTCCAACACACTTTTGGACAATCCGGATGCACCGAGTGGGCATTACGTGAGCACGGCCACATTGTACCCACACGGTACGGAAAATTTTCACAAGGACAAGAAGTAGTATTACACAAACTAACAATTTGTCAAAAAAGAAAGTTACACGTTTACAGTGGAGTTCTTCAAACTACATAATCGTAATGAACCAAGAAATTTAAGTACCACTCATAAGAGGGACGACTGAAACTGACCCCAGGGATCCCTCAAGTCAAGATCAGCCGTCGACAACTGAGCTTTGGGGCGCGGAATTGAATTTCTTCACCCATATATATATGCCTGAAGATTTTGGTTTACGGCCTTTTTTCTTTTTCTTTTTTTTGAGAATGTAGGGTATTCCGGATTAACTTGGCCGCATTTCGGACAAATTCCTAGAGCTCATCGCACTACTTTTTCACACGCTTAAGCGTTTGACTATATAGCATACAGACTTACAGTGAGCAAAGTGAGTGTGAGACTCCTGTCCAATTTCCTCTGTCCAGTTCGAGATCTAGTTTGGGCTTTTGTGAGTCCATTCTGGACCCACAATAATAATTGGAATCTTTAATTTGTAGAGCTTTGTCGAGTTTGTGATTCTAAAAAAAAATTAAGCTTAATCGAACATTGATATATACATACATGAT
Source organism: Rhododendron kiyosumense (assembly GCA_019656275.1). Taxonomy (NCBI): domain Eukaryota; kingdom Viridiplantae; phylum Streptophyta; class Magnoliopsida; order Ericales; family Ericaceae; genus Rhododendron; species Rhododendron kiyosumense. The sequence goes on from BPLS01032022.1 coordinate 25,538, forward strand.
CGGAAAAAACTTCACCCGCACACACTTGCGGAACCAGCATAGGCCCAGGGGGAATTTTATTCCCTACACCCTTTTTTTTTTTTGGTGGATACACGTACTCAAAAAATGTTTGAGAAATTAGAAATTTTGGGTATTGGGCTTATTGTATACGTTGTTTTCGCATGTTTCCAATCAAATTATGGATCCCTTAAAAAATTAAATGCTTGTTTCACGGCAGCAAATAGTGAATTGTTACTTTGTTTGACATGTTCTAGGTGTCCTTTTAGTGAAATTCCTGGCGCCGCCCCTGCCCGCACAAATGATAAATTGGTAACAGAACATGTTAGTACAAGCTAGAACAACTCTTGAGGGTATTCATCGTCAATGGACTTGAGGTGGTTCTTCTTCTTGTTTAACTGTCAAAAAGTCTCAAGAGGGCATTAATACAAAAAAACAACTGTCAAAGAAAATTTTATTTCTAGGGCTTGACTAATTGGTTTCCAGAATGCACATTATTGTCTGGTCACGCACGCCTCCTATAGTATGAGTCAGAGTAACATGACGTACGTGATCTCTCTTGCCCCGGATCGACCATTCGTTTGCGATATTAATTTTGAACAATATTGACCCAAAGAATGTTTTATTTTATTTTAAAAATAAAGATCTAGAAGGATAAATGGGTTCGATCTAGTTTGTTACTATATTCTATTTTTTATAATTAGACAAATGCACTCCGTAATTGTACTAATCTCTATCCGTTCAACTTAATTTTTGAAGAGGCCAGGTTGATGTTTTCGATGGGATTTTTAAAAAATGAACAATTTGTGTGGTCCTAGCTAGTATTCAACGTTACAGTTTAATCTCTTTCGGCACTGGAGAAGAACCGATTTCTTTTTGAATTGTTCTACGGAGAAGATAACGTAAATACACAAACGAATAAATAAAAACAAGCAAATCCATAAATTTATTCACTAATTAGAGCGACTTAAATAAATAGCTTTATTCATATATTTGCTCTGGCCGTCTCCCTATAAGATCCGTTCCTTGTACTTTATCCTTATTATCAATGAATTTTTAATACGTCTTCCAAAATAAGAAAAAAAAAAAAAAGAACAGTTAAATACAGTGAATATCTCAATGTATATATATATACTATAAAAATAAACGAACTTTGGGCGGTTGCGTCAACTGTACTTTTATATAAATCTTTTCTGAGGGCATTATTATCGGTCTTGTAAGACGTGTGTGCGTGTGGAAGAAGATCAACTACTCCATAGGAAGCTTCTTTAATTTCCCTATCTAGGTCGGTATCTATCTGGTCTGGTCAGTGCCGGCTCAAAAATATTTAGAATCCGAAACGGAAGTCCTAATATGGGATTATCTATCTTCGTATAGATATTTTTAAACTAAATTTAACAAATTGTTGAGGAAAACTTAAGAGGTAGAGATTCAAACTCAACTCCTAAAGCATCCAAAGAACCTAAGTTGTCACACGACCAAAAAAATGTTGCTCAAAAGGCAATTTGAACTCATTATTTAAAACTATAAAGTATATTTTTTGGGGCCCTCCTTTGGTCAAAAAATTGGGGGCCGGAAGCGACAGCTTTCTTGGCTTTTTCTCTAAGCCGGCTTTGGGTCTGGTGTCAATTGGCTATTGTCCTGACAAGGAAAAGGGATCCTCTCCCGTTCCCTTCACGGGACTGGACCCTTCTGTTTCGGCATTTTTATCGTGCTCTTTATGAGTCCTTTTTAATGATTGGAATCGTTCAATTTGTATAACTCATCAAGGCTATCAATTGCGTTAAAAATCATGTTTATCAAATAGTGATTAGTTTATTTTCAATACATTTATGGGAAATCAGAGTTTGAAACACTAAAATGGAACCCCTTTTTTACTACATATGTTTCGAAAACAAAGCAATTGATATCCAATGATCATGGTATTTGGCTTGATTAATGGTCTCGACAAACTTCAAAAGAAAAAAATGGACGGTTTGATTATTAAAGTAAGCTTGGTCTGAGCCCGAAGAAGGCTCAGACAGGATGGTCCAGTTACAATTGAGGGGATCCATTTCCTACTGAAAGGAAAAAAATAAACTTCAGAGTTCAGATTGCTGTTGTGGAATTATATGGAGAAAGACAAAGAGTTCTTAAGAAAAGTCAAAGAGCTCTGACTTTTAAGGGCAGCTTTGAATCATTGACGAAGGAAAATGTTTAGGATATCCTAAAACTTAGACAGGCCACGTGGTCTAATTGGGTATTTTGTAAAGCTTAACGCTTACCCTCACCCTTTGGTCAACGTTCGTTATTCAGACAGTTCATCTTATAAACTTTGTCGAGTAGATTATTCCCGCAAAAAAATATTCAAAAGGAACATTGATAAACAAAATGAATTAATAAAACGATAGAAACACAATTCCTCCTTTAATCTTTTGTTTTTCAATCGAACGCAATAAAGTAGGGGAAATTAAATGGTAGTTTTCTATTCAAATTCACCTTATTGAAAGTATAGCATATGCAATGACGCGTTGGGTTCTCATTTGAATAAATATTTGAATATGAGCGTGCTATATATTATTAAGTTCTACCTACCAAAAAAAAAACACTATATACTATACAATTAATTTCCTATACTTACCAGCTCGAAACGGAATGGGGCACCAAAAGCTGGCACAGAGGGCAGGGGAATAGGTCTTGTCCGGTCCCCTATGCTCTAATTTAATTTGGTTCAATTCAGTGGACCATGGTTATGTCTATCGGAATCGTTCCTATTTTAGGTCTAACAAAAACTGTTACCGTAAAAAAAATTAATTCAATCTGAAACAAAATATTTATGTCAGACAATTTACGTACGTGAAAGATAAATTGGGTAAGTGGGTGTTCGGAAATTACATTCGCCTTTCATTTCGTCTATCACAAATGTGAACAGTTGACATAGTCATCAATACCGATCGACCTAAGTTTTTTCAAGAACGTACTTATCTGTGATACTAGACCAGAGTGGTCCAAGGGCAGGCTGGCAAAGTGACTTCAGGCTCCTGAATTTGTTTTGTCAAATTAGGTTTCCTCCGTAAGCTAAAAAATACTATAATTTCTGAATTAGGTCTCAATTACTTTAGTGGTATTAGCATTAGAAAAGTTCAATCTGTAATACGAACATTACTATCCAGGTCCAATAATTGTTTGATTAGTTAATTAAATCCGTTAAGTGTTTTCCTTAATTATTTTGTCTCAATTAACTTCTTCATCGTTTGGTCAACTTTTGTTATTTTCTCCCATTTGTCTTGAATAGGTCAATTTCATGGGGGGGAAAAAAAGTATAAAGGCCTTCTTCTTCATCTTAAGAAGTTCCATTGAGCTCCAAAATACTACTCTAAAAGTCAATGGTGTCACGCTCATTAGGAGTATCTAATTACAGGACGCGGTTTCGTTCAACTTTTCTCCTATTCTTTCAGTTTTTTGTTTTTTTAAAAAAATAATTTTGACACTCCACTTTTTGATGAAAGCACTCCAAAATTTGTCTTTTAGCGCGCTTTGAAAAATGTGCTATGTGTTTTTTAAAACACTAAAAGACGAATTTTAGAGTGCATTTATCAAAAAGTAGAGTGCCAAAATTTTTCTTTTTTTCCCCCTTTTTTGGGCCCCAAATCGAAGATCCAAACATGAAAAAATTGGGATTTTGAATTCAATAACATTTTGAGCTCAAATCAACTCTGAAGCTCGTCTGGGTCCAATCGATTCTGCTGAATGTGGCTCTAATTTAGAAGACATAAAAAATACTACTAATATTCTCTTTCCACTTGGCAGCCGCCACAACAGAGATATTGTGGCATGGTTCTCCAACCCAACCCTAGCATTTTAATTAGCCAAACCCCATTGCAAAAATAAAATAAAATAATAGACAAACCTCAATAATGACCTTTGTGACACCATTCTCAAGCAAACCATCAGCAAAATCATCAGGGCATGTTAGTCATTCCAAAAAAAAAAAAAAGGCAAGCTCACCGTGCTTTGTGGAGTTTGATTTCCTTTGAAAAAGCAAAAGGATGCAAATAATTTCAATAAATGTGGCCACTGGTTTTGTTGGATTCAAAGTTTCCAACCTAACCGACCAAAAAAAGGTAAAAACTCCAAATAATGGGTCACCTTTTTTTTTGGCTAAAGTGCAAAGTCAGAACCCACGAATTTTATGAGGAAAAAAAAAACCTTTGGTTCAAACTCCTAAAACCAAAAAAAGGTACAAGGATGTGACTCAATTATTTGCATGTTTTGGGGGGTGCCACACTTTTAAGAGGAGAACAACAGCCCACCAAGTTAAGGAATGTGAATTTATTGTGCTAACTTAATTAAAGTTGTTGCCATCGATCTGTATACTGCTTTAGCTTTGGTTCTTCTAAACTTAACTTATTTCTTCATTATTAATTTTATGTGTTTTGTTCATCTTTTCTGAATTTTTATTAGATTCGCGTGATTTTTTTTGGATTGATCATCGGTCTCGATGAGAGGAGTCTAAAAAGTGGAGTACAAAATTATGACCAAAAGCAAATAAAAATTCACTAAAGACAAAAAAAAAAGTATCAAACAGCTATCTTTTGGAGCTTAAGTATCGTCTTATTTGAATTTTTTCAACATCAGTTCATATTTTTATATTTTTCCAATTCGTCTTGTCTAAACGAACGATTAACCCCTAAAATTATGTTGAAAATCTAAACAAAAAGTTACAAAAAGTAAAAAATACCAAAATAAGTTCTAAACTTACAAGTTTAAAAGAACGCAGCTAGCCTTTAGTGTTTGTATTTTAATGGCAGGATTTTGAGACTAACTTGCGCGCACTTCAACTAATCTCAAATCCTTAAAATTAAAGATCAGGCAAATTCTCCATTAGCCTCAGTGTTACACTATTAATTACCAATATGCGAAGCAATTAACTTGGGCTTTTGAATCAGAAAGATGTTTATCGAAAATCAATTAGTTTAATAGTAAATTCTCACATTTGGCAAGAATTGATCGATCCCTTGACATTACAATTGAGAGTACGTAAGAGCTGCTCAATTATCCCTTAGAATGTGGCTTTCTTGAGTTATGAGCTCAGAGGTCTGAGCTATTAGACTTTCTCAATTATATTGATGGCCTAGTTTCAACTAATGCCCGGCCATGACATTTATGAATTATCTAAATAGTGGGTTTTGATTTTAAGCATTTATTGATGCCTTTCAAGTATAATTCAACTTTTAATTATTTTAAAGAGGAGGTAATTTTGTGGGACTTCTTCTACAAAAATGACAATACTAAAAGCTAAAATATTCAAAATCCAAAATGAAAAGAATTAGTAATTAAAACGGAAGAACCGAAAATATGCAAAATATTCATTTTAGGTCTACTGAAAGGGATGGATTATATGTTGCACCACCTAGGAGATAGTACTATTCTATATATAAATTACTAAAATAATTTTCTACATATTACTAAATGTCACAAGCATCTTATTGTTTCTTCTTTTTTTTTCCTTTTTGAAAGGGAGAGCATCTTATTGTTTCAGAGAAGTCAAGACTTGATTGGGGCAATCTTATTGTATGAGTTGTGTTTTAGCAACATTCCTTTGCCACTTCTATTTCTTACACACTACAAGTCGCAGGTTGCAAGAATTTTTGGTTACTTAGGCCCCGTTTTACTAAAGAAAATAAGTACTTAATTTTTAAAAATTAAAGGTGATGTATAATAAGAGAATGACATATCTCGTAAAGCGAGAAATAAGTACTTAAAAAAAAGAATCTTAGCAGAATGGAGTTTTACTATAAATAAAGGTTAGGTAATTAATTCTTAAAAATCAACAAGGATTTTTGGGAGAGATTAAAACAATGGAAGCTTAAGAGATACGAGGAACACAGTAAACAGATAGGGCCCAAGGTTGTCCCAAAATTGTAGCATGATTTTTAAAAAGACGATTAGATAAATTTTTGGCCAGCCAAGAAAAATTCCTCATGACCTAATTCTAGCAATGTAAGAGTACTTGTGGAACGAAAGAATCACATCTATCTACCCCAAATGAGTACGAAGGGGAAGTTAAAATAGAGTTTGGACGATGTCAAATCCAAATGGTTGAGTTGAGCACGCTAGGAGAATTTCTGCTACGCAAATTTAAGGATCAGTGATGGACTCTTCGATGATCTAATTAGTCGAAGGAGCAAGAAGTTTATATTGACTGTGTCATTGAGATTTTCGAGTACGCGCATACCTCGTTACGGTGGCATTGCCCATTATTTAAATGTGTTTCGTGATGAAACAGCAAATGTGGTTTGAACTTTCAAAATGAAGTACTCCTATATTCTTTCGTAAGATATCTTCC
>BPLS01032023.1:0-21318 GCA_019656275.1 Rhododendron kiyosumense
GTGGCCGGATGATCAAGATTGATTGAACCCCAACCCGCTCCTCCTCCTCCTCCTCCTCCTCTGCCAGAACCGCTTTCGTTGTTGCCAAATGAACAGTTTCTGGCGTAGAGCTTAACGACCTTTCCGACGTCGTTGTATGCAATTTCCTTGGCTCGGGCCAAAACGAAAGGCAAATACTCGTTTAGGACCCTGTCGACTTTGAACTTCTTGTTGAAGCTTAGCTCGAAGAAGCGGTTTTCGCGTCCGTTTTGATTTTGGGACTCGTTAGACACGAGTCTCCACTTGAGCTCCATGTTATTGTCGAACCTGTCGGGTATTTCCTGGCCCTTGTCGACGCTGACGTTGAGGCTCCTCTGCTGGGGAGTCTTGCCCACTTTTAAGCGCTTGGTGTGGGGACTGATCTTGGTGCTCAGGTACGCCTCTGCCGCGTCGTACACTTGGTTGCGGCTGATCATGTCGTCATGAAGCTCGTTCACGACAATCGTGATCCGGTTCCAGGTCGGTGTGATGAGGTAGTGGAGGGCCGATTCGAGGTGGGATTGCGCGGGGCTCGGTAACATGTCGTTGGTCATCGACCTGATCAGCTTCATCGTGGCCGCGAACGTGGCGAAAGCGACGAATATGGTCGACGTTGCGAACGGGAATCCTGTGGCATTGTACATGGAAATTATGGAATCCATGGTTGGCTTTGGCTTTGATTTTACGGGATTCCGGGGAACGGGCTCTGCTGTGTGAAGAAGAAGAGATTGACACTTTTGCTGCTGGTTATTATTGAACTCATTGACTTGTGTCTAGCCAATTAGGCCATGAAGTTAAAGAAAGACATTTGATAAAAAGGGGAACTAAATTTATATCTTTTCACGCAATCTAAAAGGATAAATAAAGACTTTCTTATTTTGTTCGACACTTGACATGAGGGATTATTCAATGTCCTTGGAGCATCACGTGGCGGTATTTCAAGCTTCTTCTCACCATACATTGTTGTGGGGTTCTTACACTTAGTCTCAGACCTCACAAACATGTGTGGTTGAGGAGAGGCTTGAAACACCATGTGGCGGTGCCCCAGGGACATTGAATAATTTTTCGTAAAAATAGTAGGAGTACGAAATTTTATTATTCATCCTAAGTGGGAAGTCACTGGTGATGTCAAATGCCAAATGTTCGATTAGCCAGTTGACAACACGCCACTTTGAATAAGTAAAAGGATTCTATTTTGATCGGTAAAAAAATTGGAGTTCTTAACTGGGAAGCAACAAATATTTTTTCTTTCTCCCTTTTCCTAACTTTTCTAGAAGTAATTATTTCACACCCCTAGAACACTATACGGCGGTACCTCAAACTCTTTTCTCTTATATATTTGTGTGGGTCTTACACATTTTGTGATGAAGAACACATAAAGATGTAGTGGAGAAAGGGTTTGGGGTATGCTAGTGCCTTAATTAAGGACATTGAATAATTTTTCCTCTCCTAGGATTTTATTATCCCTGTACGGTGGCGTGAGGGAAAGTCCATAGTCCTAGTTCTAAATGGCTTCCTCTTTACTGTACTATTTGCTTTGATTTTCTCATCTCTTCATATCAACAACTTAATTGTCATTTGATCCGTGAGAGTTATGTCTCTCATTTTTGCGAGATTATTAGTTTTGTATTTATATGAATATTTTGTCCACAATCGGTTGTTTCAGACAATATTGCTTCACAATGATAGTCGTGTCAATAATAGTCTAACCATACATGATGTCTTTGGTGGGACAACTCCTGGTGATTTGTCAAATTTGTAACTTTAGGAGTGTTGGGGTCCACTCATAGTGGTAGTGGTTCTTTTTGAGTAACACCCTTAGTTGTGGGTGTTACGTGTTATTTCCTTGGAGTCCTTGTCTTTATATACCTCTCCTGTAAACCCTAAGGGGTGTGGTGCAGCCACGTGAGGGAGAGGGTGAGGTGAGTGTGGGGAGCCGGTGTGTGGCTCTCCGGAGTGGAATTGGCATGAGTTCCTAGAGAGTTTTTGGATAGCTTTGTATATTGTGATAAAATACGAAGTGAAAATTTTCTCTCAATCTCGTGTGTGTGTGTCTGGGGGGTGGGGGGCGTGGAGTGGGGTGGGGTGTGAGCACAACAAGGAATTTATTGGTGTATTCATATTTGGTTGGAGTCCATTTAATTGTTTGGCTCTGGTGTGTCTTTCCTACTATCACTGTTCATATATAGAAGATTGACACTTTTGCTCTGGTTACTCTTGAACTCATTGACTCGTGGCTAGTCATGAGTTAGGCCATGTTTGATTGCAGTTTTCAAGGTTGGGATAGGAGTACTACTAAAGTGGAGGGGTTTAGAGAATTCTTTTTTTTTTTTTGAACAGCAAAAATATTTTTATTAATCTTTGAGTGATTACAAAGATTAAATAAAAGGAACAAGGAGAAGGATAACAAGTATACATCCGAGATTTAAAACTTTGATTGGCAAGATGCCCAAAAAGAAACCCCCAAGAGCTGAAGCCCAACAACTAAAGACCATAAGCCCATATAAAACAAAAAAGAGAGATTCACCAACCGAGGGGATGGAATTGCTAATCCAATAGGTTTCATAATCCGCCCATTTGGCAGGATTCACCAACCCATGGGGGTGGTATTATGAAACCTATCCCATGGAATTGGATGTGAGAAGACCCAAATGTGTACCGTACGTATTTATAGAACTACCCTTGTGAAAAGTGGTTAAAAAAAATGCTTCCAGAAAAATGCTTTGAAAAGTAAAAAAAAGATAAAAAAATGTGCACGTATTTACGGTAGTTAAAAAGCTTCCAGAAAAATGCTTTTACCATTTTTATACCTTTGAAATGGGAAAAAAAAAAAAATGCTTCCAGAAAAATATGTAATATGACCAAATGGTTCATGAATTTGGTTCAAGGGCAATTTGTGACAAACCTCACAATTGACCAGGTGGAAGATAATGAAAACGGTGTTTTCATTGCAAGGGTAAAATTGGAAACAAATTTTAATCCAATCTCATTCGAGTCAAAACAAACATGTTATTAACAATTCCACGATCTAATCATACCAATCTCAATTATAATCTCACGTCGTTCCCAATTCTTCTTAAACGAAATCTGCTACTGTATCAAACATGCCCTTAGAGTATTGGCTGAAAGAATTATCACTACAGAAGCTAGGATGGAATCGGGAATTACGTTTAATCAACTTCACTGGATTAGCAATCCTCCTCTCTGGCATCGCAGTCGATTTTTCAATTGGTCCTCCTCGTTACATCTAACTATTGATCGATCTTTTTTAATTAAGCATGCTCTGGTTTGTTGGAATAGGGTGGTGCATGCAGGGGCGGAGGTGTGTAGGGCCGGGGGCCCGCCTCCCATCCCGGCTCCTCGAGCGTCCAAGTTTAAAAATTTTTATTTTATATATATTTGATTTTAAATATTATTAATAATTATTCGTGTATAGTTCAGAGTTGTGAATCCCGTTTTGTACTGGCCGGTACGTACCGGATTTGTAAGAAACCGATAAGTTAACCATCTGATTCCGTAAATGGGGAGGTGGGTTTTGCGCGATGGAAAATAATGAATTTAAGTTAATTATGTGGATTTTTTTGTCTTAATATATGTATTTTATGATGAATAGCATGGTATGGAAATTTTTTTTCGTTATAATTATTATATATATATATATATATATTGTAGTTGTGGTAAATTCGAAACGGTACCCGGTACCTGACCGGTACCGGTACGTATCGTGCCAGTCAGAAAACCGGTACCCTATCCGAAACGGTATTCAGAACATTGGTATAGTTACTTATAAATTTAATAATTTTGCTTCGATTTAATAAAAAATTGATTATTTTACATTATCATTTCTTAATTTCTTTCGTAAATTAAAAATAAAGACGTGACAGTTGAAATAGCCTAAAGAATCAATTTAATGTTTAAATGTAATGAATTGAAAAGCAAAAACCTTATAATATAATAAAAAATATATGTTTGTTAAACCGGCCCCCCGGTAACAAAGTCCTGGCTCTGCTACTGTGGTGCATGGTCTGATTCCGCTGTCTCATTCCAATGTAGACCAGTTCATCTCCACCTTTTACTACAACCAGAGGTGGAAATCATCACAGCCTGTGGCCCTCACAAGACTTTCTTTTTGTTATAATCTGAACTGTTCATCTTGTAGGATACGTAAAGTAGTATATCCATGAAAAAAATAACTTCATTGGATATCGATAGGTATATCAAAACTTGAATTTTTGTTTACAGAATAGGCGGTCATAGATTTTGAAGTTAAACTATCCATGACTGTCCATTTTTCCTTAACCAAAATTCGATTTTTAATATACCTATTGACGTTCGATAAAGCTTATTTTTTGCATAAATTTATATACTATTCTGTGGGTCGTGCAAAATGGACGGTTCAGTGGCGGCTCCAGGATTTTCTTGGGAGGGTGTTCAAAAAAACACCTTACAATATACTACCCAGTATTTTAAATAGCGTTTGCCGCTAGTCAGGCGGTGACCCACCAACAAGCACCAAACCTGCCTTGGCACCGCCTAGCAATTTGGCATTTTCTTACAAAATTCAAGAGATTATTTTTAATACAATATGGACTGAAATAAAATAAATAAATTAAAAGAGAAACACTGCTTTTATATTAAAAACTAGGGTTACAAAATTAAGTTATCCAATTTTCAATCCGTTTTAACCGGTGCGGAGTTCTTATTTTTATTATCATTTTATCCTAAATGATCATAATTAATATTTGTCTCTAGCGCTCTAAAAATTAAGTATCTACTCTTCATTTGGTTCTATTGCTCTCTTAGGGATCTCATATGACAGCCATAGAGCCAAAAATTAATTATGACCCTGTAGGATAAAATAATTAGGAAATTAATATCTTCGCACTAGTCCAAACAGATTAAAAATTGAAGAACTTAATTCTGTAGACTGTTTATATATTAAGAAATATGATGGAAAATCTATATAAACAATCTCAAATAAAGAGAATAAAGACCCGTAATTTTATCACTGATCAGTGGTCATTATGTATGAACTGGGTGTTCAAAATTTTGTGAATTGGGTGTTCATTGATGTATGGACTGGATGTTCAAACTACTTCAAAGCATGAATTATCCTAAAATTTCTACATGTATTATAGCAAATATATATATTTTTTGGTGGTCATATGACCATGGTGGTCTCCATGCGGAGTCACCACTGGGACGGTTCAGATTATAACAAAAAATGCTTTATGGGGCTCATAACGGACCGTGGTGGAAAACCAGAGGTTTCCTCCACGGGGGAAAAGAATTTTAACTCATCATGTATTCAGTTTTTCGTTTCATTATTTGATCCCCCGCAAGTCAAGTCTCATGTATAGATGCTTCAATTTGAAGGACTCTCGCATTGTTGTCAGTGTTTTTTTTTTTTTTACTGTTATATAACATTCGTCAAAAAAAAAAAAATTTCGTCAAATTTATGGTTCGTTTACATGATTTACACTTAATTAGTTCAGCTATAAATTAATGAATTACTGTGTTGTTCTCTAAAACAAGGTGCCTGGTAATTTCAGCTATGGTAAAATGATCATTTGATCGCAACCGTTGAATTTATGGGCTTCTTAGCCCTTATTAGGCTCAATTTTTAGAATATGTAGGCCAGCTTCTACAAATGCTAAAAAAATTCTTACGGATATCGAATTGAATTAATTTTTAACAAAATTTTATAAGAAAAATATTTTAAAAGTAACTTGTGGTTTGATTCAATTTTTTGGAATTCAAAATAAGCCCCATAAAATCATCAACCAACATGCTCATTGGGCACCGAACGGAGACTAAGAGAAAATGATTGCACATGTGAAAGGACATTTTTTTACTGCAGTTAAAAGACATAATTGCTGAGGTGGTGAAATGACTATGGAAGATTGAATTCAATCTCCATTGAAAATATTTCTGTGCGAGAGAGAGAGAGAGATCTGATATTTTTTGTATATTGCTTGATCTCACTTTACAGTTGAACACATGTATATACACAATACAAAAGAATGACAGCTGTACTCCACTACTTGTAACCACCTAAACTTACAAACTAATTAACCCCTTAACAAACGACTAACTAACTGACTAATGAGCTTGGCTAACAATGACATTAGAGGCTGCAAATTGCTTATTTACCGAGTGAGTCCTTCGTGTACAAGTTTTTCTCCTATTCTCCTATTTATACAAGCACCTAATCACAACTTGACACCAACTAAACCACCACTTGGGATGAGATGGGATTAAACTGAGACGGCCTTAGTTGCGCGAGCTACACCTGACTTTAACCACAACTTCTTGAGCTTTTTTTTTTTGGAACGGCAAAGACTAAAGGGACAGGGATAACCGGCATCGCAACTTGAAGCAAACATTCCAACTAGGTTGACACGCCTTCTGGAGCTTTACTTGAGTGGCTTGACACTTTTCTCCTCTAATGAACGACCTTTCCTCTTGTTTTTCACCGACTTCCTTGTGATCGCATTTGTTTTCAACCTTTTTACTTTGTGCACTTTAAGTTCATTTTTTTTTTGCCCTACCTGAAGTTCAATGGTTCTGTCTTGCTCAATCTCATGGGCTTCCATCTTCTTGCGTTTGAGTAAATTGACCACTCCACTAAGAGCAATATCGGCACTCTTTCTCTTCCTAAGTTCTTCTGCAACTTTAGCTTCACTGGAAAAATAGGACATGTGTATGTGCATGTCCACGAGATCATGGTACGATAGAGCAGGATCAAGCCTATAATTGTTGGTGGTAAAAACGATGATCCGCTCATTACCACAGCTCAACCACAAACCATCTATGAAGCTCAACAAACATGATAGCGATACCTGCAACATAATACAATAACACCTCAAATGGAATATATTTTTTTTTAAAATAACAATATGCGGTTGCATAGCCACGAATCAAGGTTAGTGGTAGAGGTGAGCATGGATCGGGGCGGATCAGGTTTGCACCAAACCATCCACCTGACCCGACTACATCGGGCAGAACTTTCGAGGACCCGTGACCCGAACTGAGGTATTGTGAAAACCGTCCGGGAAACCCAGTATTCGGGTCGGACCGGGTCGGGGTTGGGCCAAACGAATCTCAAAACTCAGAAGACAGAAGACTCAAAACAAATCAAAATTCAATCTCGGTCAAACACAACCGGAAAAATAGCAAAAAGTGCAAATCCCAGGAAAAAATTGAGAGAGAGAGATGATGGAGGCGACGCCGCAATGGTGTGCCTTTCGTCTAGAATGGAATGGAGGCTGTTGGGATTATGCCAGGTGTAGTGTATACCAAGCTAATTTTGATCGGACGGTTCGGGGTCGACGGGTTAGGATTTTCTGCATTCGAAGGCCAAACCGAAAATCGAATATTTTACATCTGGGAAACCGAGGGCTGTCCGAATCCTTGATCGAAACTGTTCGTATGCCTTCGGGGTCAAGTCGGGTCGGGTCATCGAGTTTTTTGATCAGGCCTAGTGGGACACCTTTTAACACACTTCAACCAAAAAATTTGTGATAAGCAATATTGTTAGAAAAATACAAAAAATTGGTTCTACAGTTAATAACAAAACCAACATATATATTCGCTAAAAATGTCACTTATAACAAAAATCAATTGCTAGAATTATCTTAGCAGATCAAGTCTAAAAGAGTTCAATACACAAGAACTTAATTGTGATGTTTAGCAACCTTGCTCCAATTAGAAAGAATATTTTTCATCTAACGTTATTTTTGAAATCTGCAAATTTAAATTGCGTTGTGGGTTCCATCGACCGAGAAAAAGAAATAAGACTATCGTAAAAATTATAAACAATTGCTAAAATATACTGCTTGTAGCCCATGATTTAGCCACTTTTAAATTTTTTAATATTGCATATTAGAGAGTTCAAATCGTAAGTGGTGGCTACTTTTAACATTAGACATCTCATCTATGCAATGTAGTGGAATTGCTCTAATTTTGAAATGAAAAGTTATGAATGAAATGATAAATAAAATACATGAAAATGATTAAAAAGAGAGATCTAGACTAATACATGGAAGAACAATTCGTACCAAAAAATTACCCATTCCTAAATAAGAGTCCAGTATTTCATTTTGGATTATTCTTTAATAAGTGTTTCTTTTGTACAATTATTATTTTGAAAAATTAATGGGTAAAAAGGAAAGGTAATTTTGAAAAGTGCAAGTAAAAATTAATGTGAAAGGTGTAAACATATTGTTTCTTTATTGAGAATAAATTCTTTACACCGTCGGTATAAAGATTTGTTTCTTCCAAATCAATTACATTGTGCCACGTTATAAAACAGTGGTCCTAATCAATAGAACATAGTGACATGACGCAATATAATTAATTTGAAGGAAACAAATATTTACACCGACAGTGTAAATAATTTAATTTCTTCTTTAAAGTAGAGGAGAGGATTGAGAATTTAATTTCTTACCGGCGCTCCAGTAAGTTCAAACGGCGAAGCTGGGGGTACCGAATTGTAAATTAATGTAGAGGATTGAGTGGGGACTGCTCCCCGCTTCCGCTTATGAGGTGAGGTGACGGGCCACCACATGGTTATTGGAATCCATAAAAATATAGAAAAATATTTATAAATTTGAAAATAATATTTTATAGGGTCCTATAAAAAATCAGCTCTAACGGATATCGGTAAATATGCTTTTTTAATTTACAGGGGCGAAAACTGCGAAACTGAACAGTTTCGCTTCTATAAATTCAAAAAAAATACCTACTGATATCTATCAAAGCTAATTTTTTACAGGACCCCATAAAATATTAATTTAAAATTTATGAATATTTTTTTTGTATTTTTGTAGAGTTCAGAATGGACCCCAAAAGATATGTGGTGGACCGGTCACCTCATGGAATACCGTGTACCTAGACTTACTGCAATTTCTTTTTTGTAGATTCTGGGAGCCTATATCAAAAAATACAGTTGTATTCAATGCACAAAAGCTAATCTAATTCTAAACCATCCATTTAGAAACGGAAAACTGGAAAGGTATAAAAATACGGGCCGGTATTAAAAAAATTAAATAAGACGACACTTTAGACAAACAAGAGTATTTTTTATTACTTTTTTCATCTTTAATAATTTTTATTTGCTTTTGGTCATAATTTTATATTCTTTAGACTCCTCTCATCGAGACGGATAATTAATCTAACAAATATAACTCGAATTTAACAAAAATTCAGAAAAGGCGTATAAAAACTAAAAACGAAGAAAGTAATTAAGTTTATAAGAATAAAACCTCAGTCCCCTTAAGCCGATCTTGCATCCCCACACAGCAATCGACATCTCTGATTACAACGATGGATTGGTTGGTGGTGGACATGAGTGGACTCCTGAGTTCCGAGTTGGAGGAGAAACTCGTTAGCTCCAAATCGTAGACATCGAATTTGAGATAGTGGGCCATGGCGGCGATCAAGCTGGATTTACCGGTACCAGGAGGGCCATACAACCAGTAACATCTCTTCCGAGCCTTGCCTACCAACTCCTTACCCGCCAAAAATCCCTTCAAGTCGTCAAT
Source organism: Rhododendron kiyosumense (assembly GCA_019656275.1). Lineage (NCBI taxonomy): Eukaryota > Viridiplantae > Streptophyta > Magnoliopsida > Ericales > Ericaceae > Rhododendron > Rhododendron kiyosumense. The sequence goes on from BPLS01032023.1 coordinate 9,564, forward strand.
TATGGCATCCTTCAACTTGGGGTCAATCTCCAATGTCTCGAACGTGGCCGGATGATCGAGATTGATTGAACCCCAACCCGCTCCTCCTCCTCCTCCTCCTCCTCCACCACAACCGCTTCCGTTGTTCCCAAATGAATAGTTTCGGGTGTAGAGCTTAACCCCCTCCACCTCCTTGGCTTTGGCCAAAACATAAGGCAAATACTCGGTCAGAACTCTGTCGACTTTGAACTTCGTATTGAAGCTGAGCTCGAAATATCGGTTTTCTTCGTGCCCGGACGAGGTGACGTTTCGGTCTTGGGGCTCGGGAGATCTCCACTTGAGCTCCATATTTTCGAACTTGTCGAGTATTTCCTGGCCCTTCTCGACCTTGACGTTGAGACTACTCTGATGGGGAGTCTTGCCCACTTTTAAGCGCCTGGTGCAGGGGCCCACTTTGAAGCGCTTGCAGGGATTGATCTTGGTGCGCAGGTACACCTCGGCGGCATCATACATTTGGTTGCGGCTCGTGTCGTCGTGAAGCTCGTTCACTACGATCGTGATCCGGTTCCAGGTCGGTGTGATCCGGTTCCAGATCGGCGTGATGAAGTAGTGGAGGGCCGATTCGAGGAGGGATCGCGCGGGGTTTGATAACATGTCGTCGGTCATCGACCTGATCAGCTTCATCGTGCCCGCGAACGTGGCTATAGCGACGCACATAGTCGACGTTGCGAACGGGAAATTTGAGTCATTGTACATAGTAGAAATTACGGAAAGATCCATTGTTGATATTTTTCGAATTTCAGGGGACGGGCTCTGCTGTGTGTTTTTACGACCATCACCGTTTATATGTACGAGAAGATTGGCACGTTTATTTGCTGTTAGTTACTCCTGAACGGACCTGAGGGAGTTGTTGTGCGACTTGGGGTTATGCACATCCGGACCATCTATTCGGTAATTCAATGATCCAAATTTCATCTCGACAATGAACGACTCAAATGCTCGAATGATGGAGATGAGATTTGGACCGTTGAATTATCGAATAGACGATCCAGATGTGCACAATATCATATTGTGCATGGTGTCACACACCACCTCCCCTGGCCTCTTGAACTGATCATTGACTTGTGGCTAGCTAATTAAAGATTTGCCATGAAGTTAAAGAGTTAGATATTTGATGAAGCAAACTACATTTACCTAGAAAAGGGATTGTTGGGTTAAAAAATTAAGCTTGACTTGTTGACTTATTGGCTTAACCTAGAAAAGCCAAGGTCGGCACTCAAGGTAGAAAATGATGTTGATAGGCTTTTTGATAGTATTGACTCTTCTCATACCAACAAAATTACTATAATACCTTTACACAATAATTGCAATACAATTGAATAAGTCAAGAAAATCAACACACCTGTTGATTCTGATATCAATGATCCTGAACTTTTTAACCTTTAAATCAAATTGACAGTACAAAGCTCCATGGAAATATGATTGGTTACTTGGTTCTTCCTTATTCTAGAATTTCTAGATTATGAATTGTTTCATTCTCTATTAAAATTCTTAGTTATGAGCATTTTCCATATGTAAGATCTAATTTCGAAATTAAACTCTTCAAAATAAAACTTTCTTATTTTCTTTCAATATCAGCCCGATTTAGAAATTGAAGTCTTTAATGTAAAAATTTTAGCTTAATGTCCAAAATTGATTAGGTTTAGGGGGGAAAATTTCGAGTATGGATTGAGTACTTCTTCACTGTATTTATTTCTTGGAGAAGAAGGCAAACCAAGTGGGTAGAAGGGTTTCTTGGAGAAGGCGGCAAACCAAGTGGGTAGAAGGGTTAGAGAGAGAGAGAGAGAAAATCGGGTATAGGAGAAAGAATACAGACAAAGAGAAAGAGAAGGGGGTCCATGTGTGTTTTACTTAAATTGCCCAAAACGGTGGCGTTTTGGTGGGGCTGCTAGGTGCAGTGAGGCCTCACTGCAAGGACTCCGTATCCACCCACCCCACTCTCCATTTGGCATATACACCAAACCAACTTACTATTCCACCCTTGGTGAACAACTCCCAGCCACTGGTGATGTCAAATGCCGACCAGTTGACAACCTGTCACTTTTATATTTTGATCGATCAAAAATTCCGTTCTTAAGAGGGAAGTCACAAATATTTTTCCTTCTCCCTTGCCTTTCCTAGAAGGCTAGAAGTAATTATCACATGCTTTTAGGATATCACGTGACGGTGTTCCAAACTCTTCTTTATGATATACAGAGTATTTGTGTGGGCTTTACACACCTTGTGATGGAAACCATACAAATATGTATAGTGGAGAAAGGGTTTGGGACACCACGTGACGGTACTCTAAGGATATTGAATAATTTCTCCTCTCTTAGGGTTTTACTATCTGTGTCTGGCAATGGGAGGGAAAGCCCATGGTCTTAGTTCTAATCGCTTCCTCTATATTGTACTATTTGTTTTGATTTTCTCATGTTTCTTCATATCAATGACTTGTTATTTGATATGTGAGAGTTATGTATCTCGTTTTTGCGAGGTTGTTAGTTTCGTCTTTAGCAAAATATTTTGTCCACAGATCAATTTTTTTAGATAATGTTGCTTTACAATAGTATTCGTGCCAAGAATACTCTAACCGTACATGATGTCTTTGGCCAGCAACATACTCGTGGTGACTTGTCAGATCTGTAACTTTAAAAGTTTATTGATGTATTTATATTTGGTTGGAATCCATCCGATCCCAAATAGATTCCCACCCTTTTCACTGTTTGATTTAAATAAGTTTATTTTGTCCTTATTTTAATTTTTTTTGTATTTGTTTATTTTGCGCCAAATTTTTGTAGATTATTTATTCATGTCGACTGTCTTATTTTGCTAAAAGTGGTTATTTCCTAAAATATTTGGGTAAAACTAAAAAAAAATTCCTTTTCCGATTTCTCTCGTTAAGACGAATCAATAATTCATAAAAATTTGACGCAAAATTAACAAATGCAAAAAAAAAATTAAATAAAGGCAAAACAACTTATCTTTTAATAAAGTTTAGAAGAATGAGGCCTTAATCTGTTTGCTCCTTAAAAAAAGCTATATCTCAACAGATAACACGTAATACATGTAAAGGAAGTTTCGCAACGTTTTCTTTAGTTGTCGACTAATTTTGATTTGACGTTCAAATAAAATACAATACTAGTATCAAATCCGTGTTATGCACGGCACGAATTCAAACGCACACGTTTTACATAAATTTACTTAAATAGAGGGTTTAGATCAAAGTTCTGAATACCGTTTCGGATATGGTTTTGTTATTGGAACAGTACGTACCGATACCGATATGTTACCACGTACTTTTTCGAATTTATCGTTAAAAATACATAGTTATAAAAGTCCGTACATATTACTTATAAACTAACCATTTATTTCAATACTACAATATATATTTTTAAAAGGTTAAAAAAACAAGTGATCTATGAGTGATTAAAGTATAACTTGGATGGGACAAAAGATCTGGTGCTTTGTTGTTGTACATCAGTCTAGCCTTGGGAAAATGACGGCCAGGGCCGGCTCATAAGTTTTAGAAGCTGAAAGCAAACCGTTTGAATGAGAGCTCCCTATATTTTCCCTCTCCTTCGTTTCTTTCTTCTTTTTTTTGATCGGTTGCGTGGCTTTTCTTTTAGGGTTTCTTTTTCTCTCTAATTCCCTTTAACTATAAAAAATTTGATAATCCAACATAGATGGTAGCGTAGGAGATAGGGCCTGATCGAGTACTTTGCAATCACCGAACTGAAAATATCTTCCAGGCTCCAGCCATTTTTTTTTTTTAATGCTTTAGTGTACTAATGAATAATTCCATCATTTGGGCCTATTTTGTGGCTCCTAAATTTGAATTGGCCCTATTTTGTATAGAGGATGCTAGTAAAAAAAATTTTAGACCATATATATAAGTTCGGATCTCCTAAGGGATCTCGCACGGCCTTACCGTACAGAACTCTCCTTTCTCAATCGAATTGTGACAATCTGAGCCGCTCAAAGTGATCAGAATGTGATTTTAAGAATACCCGCGAGAAATCAGCCCTTGTTTTTTACTTTTTTGGAGAGCTGGAAGCGCGGGCTTCCCCAGCCTTAGCCATAAGCCTTCTTTGATGACGGCCAATGACGTACTTTGATCATTAATATTGTATTCACCAATGACATTTTTAGTATCAAATGTTAAAAATGTCCTTGACAGATACAGATATGACGGTCAATAATGTATTTTGATAATTAATATTGTATTCATCAAGGACATTTTAGCATCAAAATAATTATCTGTATCTGTCAAAGACATTTTTAACATTTGATGTTAAAAATATCATTAGCGAATACAATATTTATTATTAAAACACGTCGTTGGCCGTTATTTTCTCTCTAGCGTTTCAAAAGGCAAAAGCACTGCACTTCTCATTAATAGAGGACAACTTTTTCCCCACCTACTCTCTCCTTTGAGTTTGGCGTTAAGATAAGGGGAGCAAAAATCTCCCCTCGAAGCTGTAAGATTGGTTCGACGACGAGTGTCTCTGTCTTTCTGATCTCTCTCTCTCCTTCTCCTTCTCTCTGGTGGCGGTCTGAATCAGAATCAGATGGGTTTGTAAAGCAGTCACAGTCGTGCAAAATGGTACCGGACGAAATCCCTGGTACCTGCATCTCGCCCGATATTGGCCGGATTTTTCGGTACTCGTCAGTAAGGACTGGTATTAGAGCCGAAACGGTAGTAAGGACGCAAAATATCGGTTTTATACAAATTATGTACGTACCGGCCGGTATGGAACGAGATTAACAACCTTAGTTTAGACAGGATGCCTACTTATTTTATTCTTCTAATTAGAAATCATCTCCTTTGCTGGTCCAAATCACTTAAATACCAAGTTTGTCCTCATCTCTTATCTAAAAGTCCTTGTATCATCCGTGAAAGACATTTTGTTGTTGTGGTACGAGACAAAATTAAACTTCTCATCAGGTACAAAATCGACTCCTCTAAATTGATAGACCCTTCCTTCATGAAGATTGTGGAGACCCGTAAATTCATTTCATAATTTTATTGTTTTATAAATGGAAAAGTGATGGATTAATGAAAATAAAATAAAATAAAATAAAATTGGGGGTCAATGTGAGAGAATATGAAAGATCAGGGGTGGTGGTGTAATTTGTGCATGTGTGTGCCGTGTATGTATACCTGGGAAAAATCCTTTTTTTTTTTTTTTTACTTTTCCCTTTTTCTCATCTCTCGGCTCTCTCTCTCTCTATCTCTCTCACTCTTTCACCCAAAAACCCACCCAATCACTCAAAATCCACAACAATCACACTCAACTCCATCATCTACATGCGTATCTGGGCTCGTATCGCGTTGGATAGGGCTTGGTTTGGTGTATTTCTGCTTGGTTTGGGACTTCAGAAGTTAGGGCTTGCTCCATCTCTTCGATTTGTGTTTGGATACTTGAAGTAGGGAATTCTATCTCTCTTTATATGTTATTTGGGTTCTCCTATGTCCTATTTGAGTATCTCCATGCTTTGTTTGAGCTTGTATTGGTTGTGGTTTGGTCTGGACGAAAATCTGTTATCTGATGAAAAATTGCCAAATTCTGGATTCTTACCGGTAGGACATTTTCCTCTACCGGTAGAACTTTGTTACGATGATAATGGTGCTCACTGTCTTGGGTGTGTACCGGTAGAACCCATTCCCTACCGGTAGAATTTATAATTTTTCTCACCTACGGGTATATTTTTTTGTCCTACCGGTAGAATTCTTCTGAACCATAATTTTGTCCCTTCTGTTTGGATTTCTACCGGTAGATTCCTAATCCCTACCGATAGGTCACTGGTCCAATGTTAAAATCTCCTGTGTCGGCACAGACTCTTTCTTCCTAATGCCTTGGCCTTTTCAATGAGTATTATAATTATTTATACATACAATACAAGGAGTCATGCGGCCATGATTGTTTTTATGTGTCAGGTGATAAACATACAAGTTGGAATTGTTTTAATTGATGGAATTGTGGAGGGATAAACATGGGTTTCATGCATGACATTTGTACGAACGGTACACTTGAACATGTCTAGGGATCCAACGAGTAGTGTTATAATCCGTCTTCTCTCGACTCGTAGAATTCTTTAGATTCCCTTAGTATATGCTTTACGTCCTCCGAGTATAGAAACTAGATAACCGGGCATCGTAGAGTCTAGTCGTGGGTAGATATGTAGTATGTGATAGTACGGGGGTGTACATAGAGGTACGGTGAGGACGTGTGGTATTGTGGTATGCTTAAAGGAGAAGGCGTGTATTAATTAATTAGTTGGAGTCTTGATATGGGTAACAGTTTGGCACGTTAGGAAATGTAATGAATGTGGTGGACTAGTGGATTGTTTAGAATGCTTGTTGTGAAAGAATCGTTTGAGATGATATAACAACTTGTGTCCTCACGACTCGACTAATCTTTCAATCCTTTTGGCACTCTCCTTACGAGGTTTGAGTGTAGAAACTAACGGATCGAGTATTGTAAGATTATATATATGCGGGCTTAATACGCTTTGTCAGATGCGAATGAGTAAACAAATGAAAAGGCATGAACGTGTACATTCGGGGAGTTAAGTAATGATTAATTGAAGTTTTGTGGTACAATCAGTGGATTGATGATGAAATGGATTATGAAATGAGGACGATTATGAAAAGTGTGAGATGGGACCCAAGTGGTCGTTATTGAGGGAAAAGACTCGGGGTGACCCTGCGCTCGAGGGAACTAGACCCGATGTGACCCAACTGATTATTACTATTGCGGGAAAAGACTCGGGGTGACCCTGCGCTCGAGGGAACTAGACCTGAGGTGATCAGACTCGGGGTGACCCTGCGCTCGAGGAAACTAGACCCAAGGTGACCCGACTGATTATTACTATTGCGGGAAAAGACTCGGGATGACCCTGCGCTCGAGGGAACTAGACCCGAGGTGACCCCACCGATGATGATTATTGCGGGAAAAGACTCGGGGTGACCCTGCACTCGAGGGAACTAGACCCGAGGTGACCCAAACTGATTATTATTATTAAGGGAAAAGACTCGGGGTGACCCTGCGCTCGAGGGAATTAAACCCGAGGTGACCCTAGTGATTATTGGTGGGAAACACCGGATTAAAAGAAAAGAAAGGTTTTGCAATAAAGGGATTTAATGAAGATCAATGTGGACACAAGAACAATTGTAGTACTGTACGAAGAATGATAAGATGTTTATGAATCGATTATAGACAAACGTGGAACGATGTGAGTTTAGTATTGTTTTTAGTTAAAGAAGTAAACGGCTAGTGACATCGATGTGCAGTCTAGGACCCTTAGGCGATAATTTAGAACTTGTTGGTAGTCACTTGTACTATAGGCGTATCTGTCCGTACTCATTTATTCTTGGTGTATGATTCATTCAAATTACATATAGTGTGAGCTTAGAATTTTCTACTGGACTAGTGTAGCTCAACCAAATCTTTCTTTTCAAGTTTTGATGCCGGGCAATAGATTGCATGCATTGTGTGCTTGACAGTAAAAGACTTTTGAAAGCTGACATCACCGGTTATTTCGTCATCTTTGTGAAGATCTCATTTTTGTTAAAGGTGATTTTGTAAATAATTACTACTGAATTTTCTTTTAACTAAAGTTGTAATTATCTAAATTTAAGGATCTGTTTGTAATTTAAACATGTGGGAAACTCTTTTGGGTAACGTATATGTTAAGCAAGACTATTTTATTGAAAATGTATTGTTTAATGATGTTGAAAATCGAGGCGTGACAAAGATGATATCTAAAATGATTTACTTCTTCGGGCCATGCAATAGTCTCCATGGCTGAGTTAATTAAATGTTTTACGAGAATTAAGTGGGCAAGTTAGGGTTTGTTTGATAACCTAAATTCAGCACTTAATACTGAATCAATTAAGTAATAAGTGATTTAGTAAGGGGCTGTTTGATAAAACTGAAAACTGAAACTGAAAGCTGAAAAATTAAGTACTGAAAACTGAATATTGAAATTTTTAAGCTGAAAAGCTGTTTGATAAATATATTAAGTACTGAATTAAAAAAATGATGAATTAATTTTGTTCCAATTCTCTCTTAATTTACTAACAGTCATAATATACTTTTGGTAATGGTGGTGGAGTGGCGGTGGTGGTGATGGTTGTGATGATGGTGGTGGAGTGGTGGAGGTGGTGGTAGGAGGGGTGGTGGTGGTGGTGGTGTAGTGATGGTAGTGGTGGTGGTGATGGTGGTGGTGGTAGTGGTGGAGTGGTGGAGCTGGTGGTTGTGGTGGTAGTGGAGGAAGTGGTGGTGGTGGTGGTGGTGATGGGGATGTGGTGGTGGTGGTAGTGGAGGAAGTGGTGGTGGTGGTGGAGTTGGTGGTGGTGATGTGGTGGAGTTGGAATGGTGGTGGTGGAGGTGGTGGTAGTGGTGATGTGGTGGTGGTGGAGCTGGTGGTGGTGATATGGTGGAGGAGGAATGGTGGTGGTGGTGGAGATGGTGGTAGTGGTGGTGGTGGTGATGTGGTGGTGGTGCTAGTGGAGGAAGTGGTGGTAGTGGTGGAGCTGGTGGTGGTGATGTGGTGGAGGAGGAATGGTGGTAGTGGTGGTGGTGGTGGTGGTGGTGGTGGTAGTGGTAGTGGTGGAGGTGTTGGTGGGAATGGTTGTGGTGGTGATATTATGGTGAAATGTAAGTACACAAAAATTCAGCTAGAATTAAGTAGCTCAAAGCTACTTAATTTTTTTCAACTTTTTGGCTTATACTTTAAGTCATACTTAATTTGTTAAGCAATGTAAAATATGGTTATCAAACCTACTAAATCACTTATTACTTAATTGATTCAGTATTAAGTGCTGAATTTAGGTTATCAAACAAGCCCAAATTTGATAACCATATTTTACATTGATTAACAAATTAAGTACCACTTAAAACATAGGCCAAAAAGTTGAAAAAAATTAAGTAGTTTTGAGCTACTTAATTTTGACTGAATTTTTGTATACTTACATTCTATCATCATACCACCACCACAATCACTCCCACCAACACCTCCAACACTCCACCACTACCACTACCACCACCTCCACCACCACCACCACCACTACCACCATTCCTCCTCCACCACATCACAACCACCAGCTCTGCCACCACCACCACCACTTCCTCTATTACCACCACCACCAACAACTCCACCACCACTTCACCACCACCACTTCCTCCACTACCACCACCACTACTAGCTCCACCGCTCCACCACTGCCACCACCACATCACCACCACTAGCTCCACCACTCCACCACTACCATCACTACACCACCACCACCACCACATCACCACCACCTCCACTACCACCATTCCTCCTCCACCACATCACCACCACTAGCTCCACCATCACCACCACTTCCTCCACTACCACCACCACCACCAGCTCCACCACTCTACCACTACCACCACCACCAACTTCACCACTACCACCACAACCATCACTACACCACCACCACCACCGCTCCTACCACCACATCCACCAGTCCACCACCATCATCACAATCATCACCACCATCGCCATTCCACCACAACTACCATCACTACACCACCACCACCACTACCAGCACTACTCCACCACCACCACCACCACTCCACCACCATTATTAAAAGTATATTGTGACCATTAGTAAATTAAGAGAGAATTGGAACAAAATTAATTCATCATTTTTTTAATTCAGTACTTAATATATTTATCAAACAGCTTTTCAGCTTATAAATTTCAACATTCAGTTTTCAGTATTTAATTTTTCAACTTTCAGTTTCAGTTTTCAGTTTTATCAAACAGCCTCTTAGTTGTGCTTTGTTCCAAAGAGGAGTATTAATGGTTAGTTCCAGAAGCATCTCGGCAGATGAAGAGGTTTTTTATGCTAGCCTTAGTCATGTCTATTTATAGGGACATCTTGTGCCGTGATTGTGTAAGAGTGAAAACAGCAGAGAGAAAATTGTGTAAGTTTGAGGGAAATAAAAATACCGAGAGCTTGAGAGTTAGAACATGGTATTTTGTATTTTATTGTACACTCATTCAATATTAGTGGAAGTTGTTCTCTCTCTTTGGACGTACCCGAGTTTGGGGAACCACATAATTTTGTGTTTCTTTTGTGTGTGATTGTTTTTCATTACGCTTCTGTTGCGCGGGTGGGATCGAAATTTCCCAACAGAAATGATGTGGATCCCTTACCAAAACGTGTATTATAAAGGTGAGACCTACGCCATTTCAACAAATAAGAATGAAAATAATGTTTACCTTATTTTAAAGAGGATGAAAAAAATTGCACTCAAAATCCATCCCAAGGTTTTTAAAAGGGTTAGGACAATTTCAAAGGTAAATTTCAAGGTCTCCTAAACCGTGTGTTAACATTACATTTTCTGTTCTAAAACACGTACGAAAGGATGATGGATTTTATTTATTTTAAACTAAAAACACGTACGAAAGGACGATGGATTTCGTTAAAGAGAGAAAAATGTCCGAAGACTGAACATTGTCAAGAGCAAGATTAGCAAGAATTTGAGAGACAGGACTCCCCAATCTTCCAATCGAGCATCCAATAGAGATTGTTTAGTCAATATATATAAGGAATTGATATTCGCGATCCAAAATTTACTGCAGGCACTCCATCTTTTTGTTTTTACACTGTGATGTGTAAAAACAAAATATACACTGGCAACTATAAAAACAAAAAGGTGGAGCGCATGCAGTAAATCTTGGAGTGCGAAAATCAGTTCCCTATATATAAATGAGATACCTTATTATAATTATGTTTAATATGGGTAAGGTGCCGTTCCGGATGCGCAGTAAAAGGAATTTTAGAAAAAGGAAGATTTTTCAAGCTCAAATCTAATGAAAATAAAAAATTTAATTTAATTTTTTTTTCCATCGTTTAAAAGATCTCAATGAGATCTATCAATCAAGATCCATATTGGTAGAAAAATTTACGTAAACACATAATTTTTAAGCTTGAAAAACCTTTCTTTTCATAAACTGCATTTTACTATTCATCTGGAACACCCCCTAAAAGTGCAAAAGGAAAATAGCAAGACAAGCTCTAAGACTCTGTTTGGAACTCATAGAAAGGAAAAGAAAGGAAAAAAAAATATAAAAGGGAAGCAAAACGAGAGGAAAATAGGAAGGAAAATTTATTATTCATTGAACTTAAAATCTTTATTTTCTTCACTCTTTTCCTTCCAACCAAACAATAGGAGGGAAAATTTTTTAATTTTTTTTTCCTTTCTTTTCCCTTGGTTCCAAACAGAGCCTAAGGAATCGGAAATAATCAAACTGCAATCAAATAATCCCATCCGTTTTAATGCCTTGTTCTCTTTGAAACTTAAAAAAAAAATTTCAAAAAATTCCTCCTAGATTTTTCCTATTTGCAACATTTCTCTCTCTATCTCTTTCCATTCATTACACCTACTATTTTTCAAAAAAACTTTCAAATTTCAATTCAAACAAAACATAATAATTTTAAAATAATTTTTCAAGTGAATTTGTTCTTAAAAAATTGAAGATTAGATCAATAACAGTCAAAACGAAATGGTTGGCGTACACTAACCTCCTGTTTTGAAAAAGCAACGTCCCAGACTCCCAGCCAAATAGCCAATCATCGTTGCCGTTCCTTAACTTCCTTTAAGCCAGCGTTATCCTGAAATGTAGAAACGAGAGAGAGAGAGAGAGAGACGATGGCTCAGATCGGTGCTTTTACAATAATCAACCCCATGGA
>BPLS01032023.1:51318-65345 GCA_019656275.1 Rhododendron kiyosumense
GTTGGTCTTGTAACTAATTACTCCTGAATTTTCATTTTGACTAAAGTAGTAATTATCTAAACTTAAGGACTTGTTTGTAAATTTAAACAGGTGGGAGACTCCTTTGGGTAACGTATATGATATGTGATGGTTCTCTTTTATTGAAATGTATTATTTAATTATGTTAAAAATCGAGGGCGTGACACAAACTGTAACAGCGCACTTGTAGCAATGTCGTGGTGGATGATTGGGGGATTTCCTTGTCTAGGCATTGCTTTGTTTGATGAGTTATGAGTTAGGTGTGATGAATTTATAGGTGAAGAAAATAATAGTCTGCTTGATTTTCTGACTTATCCTTTATTAAGGTTAATGTTGGTTGAACCAATGGACGATTCCACCAATCTACCATGAATGTGGTTGGAATATCATTAATATGGGATGTCCTGTCTGCAATGTATTCATTAAGTTGTCCCATCGGACCGACCATTAATATAGGACGAGGGATAGGAAAATGTCCAGTCGCCACATATGACTTGATCTTTCCCTATTAACATGGTGCTCTTTTTGAATGTAATATAAGCTCTTTTACATTATTTCACTTACTCTTTTCGTGGCCCAAAAAAAGTTAGTTGAGATTGAATGGGAGATGGCTCCCATTTGGGAGACAGACGCCCACCTTTCAAAGTGATAGGGCGAACTACCTTTCTTCCAACATTTTCAAAGTTATAGGTTATATGACATAGTCATTAAAAGGACAGAAAACACTTATTCTCATTCAATATCATTTACTCATTGGCATGCATAGCAAAAGGGAAGGCAATTGTCGGATTGGAGTCGGATTTAGCGACTCCTAAACCCGCCCCATTCTATATCGGAGCAGGGAAAATCGGGAAGGTGTCGGGGGAAAATCTGGTCCCCATTCACCAAAAAAAATTGGAGACAGTAAAATAATTATCTCATTTCTCTCCCATTTACTCAATTACTTCTCCAAGTAATTTGAGTTTCTATCTCTTTTGTACCCCAAACTTTATTATTACGGCATAATAAAGTTATTCGTCTCTCTTGTATCCCCAACTTTATTATTACGATATAATAAAGTTATTCCGTCTCTCTTGTATCCCCAACTTTATTATTACGATATAATAAAGTTATTCTATATTGTTACTTCTTTTCCCACACGGTTAGGACATTATTAAGTCCTCGCTCGTAGAGGCAAAACCACGAACCAACACTGCAATCCAACCCTTAGGTTACCATCACGATCGCTCTTATAGATTCGAAGTCAGAAAAGGGACGCTCAGCCCTTATGTTGGATGCGACAAGTCCTGGTACGCCCGCTCAATCCCAGAGCCATTTCGGAGCTGAACATTTTTTTGGCACACCCGATGGGACCCTAATCATTTAAGGGTTTTATCATAGTTAAGAAGGTGCAACAACAGCAGCAACTGAATCCACCCATCCCAGATCCACCACAGAGTCCTGAGGGAGTGGCAGTCGACGTGCCATTACTCGAGGAAGCTGGTCCTCAGATTAGCGCCTAAGATCTTAGTGACGCTACCGACAGCGTTAAAAATTATATGTTTTTGGCAGGATGTGAGATCTCCTGTGATGTGACACTTTCAATCTCGCAATCGTTTACCCAGTTCTTGGAATCTCTGACCATAGCAGTCAACAAAATGGTTGCTACGCTCACAGAGAGGCTATTGCTCGGTCCTCATCAGCAAGGCTTTCCATAATTTGGTGTTTATGGCAACGGTCAAGACCAAGCTAGCTTATTGGGGGTACCTCCCCCTCCTCAAACATTTTACCATGTTATTTCATCTAGCAGCCCTGCACTCGGGGGGCAAAAAGAGAAGGAATTTGTGATTGGAGAAGCCCAAACGCCTCGAGCAAATAATAATCAAAGATTTGTTTTGGTTGAAGACTCGAGCAAACCTGACAAATTTGACAAGATGGACAAAAAGGCCTTTGCAAGGAGGCCAGGGCTATGGAAATTACCAAGGAGTTGCCCATACTCCTCAAAGCTCTGATACTCGGGGGGCAAGTCTAGCCCAAAACCAACAAGCACAAGAGGCACACCCATAGCCGCCTCTTGTGCCAGAGCTGGTTATAGGAAGGGATCAGGTCCTAAACTTGCTCCAGGAGCAGTTGGGGCCTGGTTTTAGACCTTTGGGAAGGCCTATGTATAGGAAGCCTCATACCGAGGAGGTAGACAATACACCTTTCCCAAAGGGCTATAGAGTCCTAGAATTCCAGACCTTCAATGGTGAAAGCATGCAATCAACAGTCGAGCACATTGCCAGGTTTTAAGTTCAATGTGGAAAGGCTGGGACCATTGATGCTCTAAAGTTGAGGCTTTTTTTCAATTCTCTTACTGGGATAGCCTTTACTTGATACATCAACTTGCCACCTAACTCGGTGCAGACCTGGGCATAATTAGAGGAGATGTTCTACTAGCAGTTCTATAGGGTAGAACCAGAAATGACGTTGGCGGACCTGTCATGCTATCGTCAAACCCATCTTGAATCTGTGGAGTCCTATCTCTTACGTTTCAAGACTACTCGATTCAAATACAAGATTGTCCTTCCAAAGGCTGAATATGTACGTATAGCATTAAACGGCTTGGGCTTTGAGATGAAGAAGAAGTTCTATGGGATAGAATTCAGAGACTTGTTTGAATTATCCTCTAAGGCCTCTCATTATGAAAAGTTCTTGGCAGAAGAGCAAGACAGGAAGACAGCATCCAAAGGAACGTATTACCGTGACCCTAATTGCGAGGTTGCTGTAGTGGAAGCAAAGGAAGACCCAGATGTAGTAGTGCCTGAAATCATCAACAAAAAGCCATACGTTTGCAAGGCCTTTGTCAAGATGGAGCTAACGAAGCAACCTGCCTAGAGCACATCAATAGGCCAACCAGGGCCTATACTTTTGATGTTGGCAGGGCTAAAGCTATCTTCGATCAACTTCTTGTTGACAAGCTCCTCAAATTGCCTTTTAGCCACAAGATTCCAACGGTGGAGGAACTGAAGGGCAAAAAGTATTGTAAGTATCACAATTCTTTGAGTCATACAACTAATAACTGCATCGTATTTAGAAATGATATCCAAGACAAAATTGAGCGAGGAGAGTTCAAATTTCCTGAGAAGGATAAGCAGCCCATGAGGGTAGATGGCAATTCTTTTCCTTCAAGGCTAAGTACAAATATGGTCACTGTCAACATGAGGGAGACGCCTAGGACTGTTCCTAGGCAGAAGATCAGTTTGGGAGCCCCTTCCAGAGCAGTTTACAAGTCCAACCTAGGCAGGTACTGGGATCCTTATTATGATGAGGGGGATGTTAGGACCGAACGTGTCACGCCCCGCCCCGCAAAACGACACCCATTGTGGACCTGAGTTGGCATGGCCACGTGGCATTCCCAAACGCCAACCAAATAATCACTTAACAATAGATATTAATTCAGAATAAACCAGCGGAAGACTTGACATTAATATTAACAAAAGAGTCGACGTTATACCCATATCATTATATACTTGATATACTAAAGTGCACGACATCATTCTCACAAAACGAGTCGATAATATGCACAAGACAACTCACTACCACCGACACAATCAACAACCTCAAGCCAACCCCAAAACGCCGACTAGTAGTGGACCATCCTACAAACCCCTGCTATCTGACAATCCAAAGGAAAATCAGGAGTGTGTGAGATATAGAATAAATCCAATAAAACTCAACATAAACAACTAACTGAACAACTACAATTTATATTCACAACACATGCAGTGACACGTCTGCCACATCCCATGTACCTAAGGTATTGTGTCCCACACACCAAGCTCCTATTCACCGTAAATAGAATGGCACGACCCATGACAAGGTGTGACTCACTCCACAAATCTTATACGGGTACAATCAACATACACCAATCATGCACATCAATAACTAAATCAACCATAGCATGATACACAACCATTATGTTAAGATCTTATTGAAGATAAAAGATATTAAACATGCTCACCTGTGAGTTGACCGAAGTATGCCAAATTACGGTTTTAGCACCTTTCGATTACTCAGCTCATTACCTAGCCACACGTTTAATCGTATTAGTAATGAGTTCAACGAACGATCAACACAAAAATATAAAGCTAATAAGGAACTAAAAAATGCCCAAAGAATGCAAGTATGTCCATCTTAGAGGCTTAGAAATTAACCAAAACACACATGAAGTTCAAACACAACAAAACTCCCAAAATGACCAGACATCCTACAACCAGCCTGTCTTTAAATGACTGTAGCATTTTATAGGATCAGAGTTGGGTCATGAAACCACCACCATTAGAAAGTAGACTTCCAGTACATCAATATCGATATAAATTTTGTCCCAAATAGATTTCGAATGACAAAGTTATGACCATCTGAAGATGCACAATTAGAAACACAAATCTGCAGTTTCCGCAGATCAGCCAACTTTGAACAAAAAGCTGTGTTTACCTACAAAATTTTAAGGTACAAACCCTACATGTTCTGAAAGATTTACGAGTCTAGTTTCCAAATCAAAAATCGGTTCGCAAATCCGATACACGTGCTAGGAGATATGCCTGTTTTTCCCAAGATGTGCCAAAGCAACAAATACGAAATTCAACAGAATACACAAACTTGTAAAATCTGCCAACACTAGACCATAACACCACATGATCTGAATTTTTGTAGGGATCATAGAAACATATCAAAGTTTATCCCTGATTTTTCCCAGAGTTTTTACAATGAAAGAACCTAGTCAAAATCACCTCCAAACTCAAAAATTCTGCGCAGCGAAGCACAATTTCCAACAGAACAATCTGTGTTCGAAAATTCATTAAAAATTGAATACTTAATACTTTTCAATGTTTCTTACGCCAAAACATCACCAACTCCACAATCTTTAAGACTCATAATGACCCATAATCAATTAACTTGTTTAACCATAATGAATTGAATGAAAAATGTAGCTCTGGATGCTGTCCAGATTTTTCAGAATTCACAGATGGTCAAAGTAACTAAAGTCATATCAATTCACCCCAAAACATGAGATATAAGCCCTAGAACATGAAATTCAAGACAAAGGCATGTAATCAAGTGCAAAAACAAAAGAATGATCAACATCAAACCTCAATTCAAGCAAGGAGATACAATTCCTAACCTTCTCCCTATTCTCCTCTTCTTTCTCCTTCTTGTCGTTCATCTCTCTCTATCTCTCTACGTGTATAAACGAAGAAAAGGAAAAGAGAACACGTACTCCAGTTTGATAAACTCTAAAAAGAATTATTGTGTGCAAACAAGACTATATGCAAGCATGCTCCAATCCACAAATCACACACAAGCCCTCACACTTCTAATGTATGCAATTTAACCCCGAGACTTATAATTCAATTAAATACGTGAATCAAAATACTAAATATCCAGGACGGGTGTGACAGAACAGGTTAAGAGGTTTGAAAAGAAGAATTCATGGTGGTCCAGACCTACAGGAGTGAATAAACCAGAGAAATCAATTTGCTCCATGGTGTGCGTAGAGTGTGGACATCATGCCAGTCCTAGCAAGCCAGTCTTGAAGAACATTATCGTGGAAAGGGCTGAACCAGGTCCTAAGGAGCCACACGGGTCTAAGGGAAGAAGGGTTGTACGTGAATCTGTGTTCAACTGAATTTAGCCAGGGTTGGTTGAAATTGAAGATGAGCTCGTCAACTTAAGGATATCTGCTCCTTCTAAGGACAAGCCAAGGGCTGTGAAACCTCCAGTCACTCCTCTGGATGAGTGGCACAGGGTTGAGCATCCCAAGTTTTCTTCTGAACCTCCACATTTGTCCAAATCTCAGAAGAGGCGCCGCCAATGATTTAGGCAGGCAGCTAAAAGGGCTGAGGAAGAGACAAATCTACTGGACGACCCGATGATTGAAGATGATCCCGAGGGGAAGATGACGGTGGAAGTCCCAATATAAGAGCCTATGGTTGAAAAACTTAAGGTTAAAGAGTGTACAAGCCCTTGGAAAGGACTGTGGAAAAGGCTATCATTGAGCCTTCTCCAAGGACTTTACCCGAGAAGCAAGTCCCTTCGGAGAAGATATACAAGGAGGCTGTCACCCAACCACCTATAAAGTAAGCTACTATATCGAAGAAGCAACCTTTCTTGGAAAGAACTCTTGAGGAGGTTAGAATTGAGCCTCCTCCAAGACATATGACTTTATTTAAGAGGCAGCCCCTCAACCAAGGAAGCTAGATTCGGGGGCCAAGTCGAATTTGAATCCACAGGCTGAGGAGTTTATGCTTGGATGGGGGCCTAATTTGCAATGCAATATGGTTGTGATCTTACTAGCAGATCTGGAGGCCAAAGCCAATGCTCCAACAGCCATGGAGCTCCATGTTGTAGAAATGGGGCAGATAGTTGAAATTCTAAACGAGTCATTTTCTGTAGGACTGAACGGGTCCTTAGTGATTCTAATGAAGGATGAGACCGAAGGAAAAACTAAGAACTGGGCAGCTAGCATGATCTTTGAGAGGCCAAGTTCCACAATGAACAAACACATCAAGCCCTTGTACATTGCTGGTTGTCTTGATGGGATGCTAGTCAACCGTATCTTGGTGGATAATGGGTCCGTAACCAATCTCATTCCTAGGTCTATGATGTCGAAACTTGGAAAGACTGATCAAGAACTAGTCTCATGCACTTCAACCTTAACTGATTTCACTGGAAAGGAGACAGTTTGTCAAAATATTTTGATCATGAACCTAACAGTAGGATTCAAGACCTTAACAATACCTTTTTTTATTGTTAATTCACACTCTTCCTTCAATGTTCTATTAGGGAGAGATTGGATTCATTCCTGTTTCTTTTTTGGCACATCACAAAAAATTATCTATGTTTCACAATCTATAATATTTTTTATGATTTCAAATATTTGTTTAAAAGAATTAATTGAGATCTATTAAATAAAATTTATATTGAATATATAAAATATTATAAATTAAGAGATATAGACAATTTTTTGAGATGTCCAAAAAAGGAAACGGACACAACAACGTGGGACGGAAGGAGTAATTATTTGAGTGACACAAAAAGTGAAATATGTCCCAGAATTTGGGACGGAAGGAGTAAATATTTTTAGAAATATCTCAGATCCGCCACCATTAACACAATGTACATGAAAACGTTGTGTATGACCTCTGTGCCAGACAGCCCCGTGAAATCACGCGATGAATCTAAAATATATAACTAATGCCATTATGAAGGTGAACAATTATTTACACCTGTGTTTGGGACCCAGTCCTGAGCTAGCGCTGAAAGGCCATTTAAGTGTTATTTAACTAAATTGGGCCAAAAAATAAAAATGCGACTGGTTTAAATTGATCAGGCCAAGACAATATTAATTGGGCCTAATCAATTTTAATTCAATCCGGTTATAATTTGAAAATATGGGCTATCGATTATATTATTTGTGAACCAATTGAGGCCCATTCAATTGGCATGATGAAAACAAGGCCTATTATTTGTTTTAGGCCCACTGCCATATTGATTAAATCCATGAGAAAGTTCCGAAAGATAAAAACAGAGTAAATCAGGGGGAATAAATGCCACATGGCCATTTGACTAGGTCAAATGGCTTGTTATGTTTGATAGCCCATGAAAGAAGGAAAGTGGGGAGACCCACTACTTTGTGTTACTTCTCTCAACTGCCCATGTTCTCGTAGAGAAAAAATAGGAGAGGCCCACTAGCCTTTCTCAACTTCTGGTAATTACCCACCCACGCATAATGGAAGAATCATAGGACATGTGGTGCCACGAGAAGAAGCCAGTAAATCCTTTTGCACGTAGAAAATCGAAGATCCTTGACCTATAAATACTAGTTTACAAGAAGAAAAAAGGGAAAACGATGGCCAATGACGTGTTTTGATAATTAATACCCGCCAAGAACATTTTGTTCATTAACAAATGTTCTTAGCATGTCCTTAAAAGGTATTAATTATCAAAACACGTCATGGACCGTCATTTTCCCAAGAAAAAATGGTTCCCACACTAATCAAGTTCAACGCTTAAAACCAAAGTCTTTCTAGTGAAGCAATTATCTCACTTCTCTCCCATTTACTCAATTACTTCTTCAAGTAATTTGGGTTTCTATCTCTTTTGTATCCCAAACTTTATTATTACGACATAATAAAGTTATTTCATCTCTCTTGTACCTCAAACTTTGTTATTACGACATACTAAAGTTATTCTACGTTGTTACTTCTTTTCCTACACGGTTATGAAATTATTAAGTTCTCGTTCATAGAGGCAAAATCACGAACCAATACTGCAATCCAGCCCTTAGGTTTGCAGCACTTTCGCTCTCACAGTTAAAAAGTCAGAAAAGGGGCACTCAGTCCTTTACGTTGGATGCGATAAGTCTTGGCACACCCGCTCAGTCCTTGAGCCATTTTGGAGCCAAACACCGGGCGAACGGGATGCTTTTGTTTTTAACAAAATCTTCCCCGTTTCTAACGTAGCTCCCGAATCAAAAATCTCAACGTTTTAGCTAAACCAAAAATTTTTCTTTCAAAACAAACTTTCAATTTCTCGAATCATCCATCTCAAAAAATTCAGCGACTCTCGAGCGCGCCGGTCGGAGAGCCCACAGGTACGAATAATTATGGTTACATAACAACAATAATTTTAATTATGGTTAACTAATGACCTATTTAACAGATAAATTTTAAAATACAAGTCATAACTAGAATCATAAATATGCATTAGAAAAAAAAAATCGACATAATGAAAATTACAAATTATCATAATTTAGACATACGATATAGTATATACTCTGCGTACCATAGCTTTCTCCTACCTGATAACCTCAGATCTCAACAAAAAAAACTCACGATCTCGAATTATTCTATTAATTCGAATAATTTTTACTCGATAAAGATGTCATGTCGTCATGCCGCTCCACCCCTCCACCCGGGCGAGCGACTCGGAGCTTCTTCAACTCGTCGACCAAGGCGTTATCGACGGAGGAGATCGTCGTACCGACGTTCGTTCCTTTTTTTATTCCATTCCTTCTGCACAGGTGACTTCTTCCTTCTCACAAGCCCTTTCACAGCCATGGCTCAATGGAAGATAGGATTATGACGAAATGCCCACGGCCACATCTGGAAGTTCTTCGGCCTCGTCTCTAGTCGATTTGAAGAAGACGCCGCAAAAGAAGACGAGGAATCTGTTTGGAATTTGGCGAGCGGAAGGCCTTGGGTAAAATTTGACGGAAAAAGAATTCACACTCGTGTGAATCCTCGTAAATTCCTTTTGTTTCTTTTTCAAAGTCAGTTTGTTTTTTAATTTGAGTTTTATGCTTTTGCTTGAATTACAAATTTTGTAAGCTGTTAATTAAAAAGACAGAATCTGCAAAATGCATATGGTATAAATTATGGGGGTGTGAATTCAGAAAAGGTGTATGAATTTTGGGATATGAATTTTGCAAAAGTGTGAATTTATAGACCGGGCTATTTTGATTGTGAATTATATGTGTGAATTCTTAATTTGAGAATGTTAAAAGTGTAGATGAGATGTGAATTTTGTCTTTTTTAAGATGTGAATTCTTTATTTGAGTGTGAATTTTGTCTTTTCCGAACATGTGAATTCTTCATTTTGGTGTGAATTGTGTCTCTTTTCAAAGATGTAAATTCTGGGAGTATGAATAGTGTAAAAGGTTGTGAATTTTGGGGGTATAAATTCTACAAAAGGATGTAAATTCTTGCAAAGGGATGTGAATTCGGAAGTGTGAATTCTTGTGAATGAGTGTGAATTCTGGGATGTGAAATTCTCGGTGGTGTAAATTCTTGAGAGAGGTGTGAATTCTGGGGGTGTAAAAAATTACAAGGGCACAAATGTAAAAGCATCTCTAGAAAGGGGCCGCACAGGATACACACTACAACAAGGGGTTCAGATGGAACCCCAACAAAAAAACAGGACTGGCTGGTAATTTCCCGTAACTTCTTTGCGGAGCTTTCCGTAAACTGAGTTAGTTTACGGAGGCTCAATCGCGTGTGACCAAAGTGTTTTTGGATAGTCCAGATAGAAAATCAATTTGGACTGGTACCTGCTGTGTGTGTGTATGATCTGCCATGTTTGGCACCTCTCAAAAGCGTGTTGCTTTTGTGTGTGTTTATCGGTTCGTCTTCAAACAGCGTTGGAAAAAATTAAAACTCTCGATTAGGCGGAGAATGGAATTGGATTCCTCATGTTAACTTTGACTAGTGTGAAAACTATTCAAGGTGCATGTTTGTTTTCCCACTACCAAAGTGGGTAGTTTGACGTACGCCAAATTGAAAAAGTAAAATGCGCCAACGGATGTGAGAGGGCTGCAAATCAGTCGAGCCGAGTTTTGTTGTGTTTAAGTTCATCTTGTTTACTAAATGAGTTAAAAAATCAAGCTCGAGCATAGCTTCACTATAAAGTGTAAATGAGCTAAGCCCAATTCATTTTGCTAAACAAGTATCTATAAGGGAGCCGAGCCTACTTTTTCGAGCCGAGCCGAGGTTTGAAGGGTTAAGCTCGGTCGTTTACCAAACGAGTCCAAGACTTGAGCTTGGCTCGACTACTGGCTCGATTACTAACCGAGCTGAGCCTCAAGTTACTAGTGAGCAACTTTGTTCTTTTGCAGCCTTATGACGTATAAAAAATCTTCTTACAATGTTTCTACGAAGTTGCGTGCTTGTCTAATTTATGTAAATGGAGAGATTTATGTTTCTAGGAAGTTGCGTGGATGTCTAATTTATGCAAATGGAGAGATTTTAACCATCTACAAATTTGGATTAGCACACCCTATTTAGGAAGATTCAAGGGTCACTAAATCACCATTAATTTCGTTGAAGTGCTCATGTCTCATGACCGTTCCATGAAAGGTTGTTAAAATGAAAGAATGTGTCTATTAATTGAAACTAGACCTTTTCTGTTCAAAAGGCACCTTCTCATTTGTTCTATGACTTATGACAATGGTGAAATTATACTATAATCTGGGAGTACCATCACATGATACTCTTAATCAGTCATTTTAATATTACATATTCTTGTGAGGTCTACCATTAAGTGTATTGACTTCACAAAAATGTGTGATCACAAAGTGGTTCTAAGTACCACGTGACGGTACTCTCAGACTATTGAATAATTACTCATGATCAGTCATGACTATGGATGCGAGGTGCCAAGAAAGAAAACCTTTTCAAATTACATGGAGTATAAGAAAATAACAGTTCTATTTTTATTTTTATTTTTTTACCTTTTTTGTTTTCAGTGTGCTTCTTCAAATACGGTGCATAACTTAATTACTTTTCAAGATGAATAAACAACGGAACCCAAAAAAGAACATATTATTGTATATAGTTTATTAAAGATGGAAAATTTTATTCAAAAACTGTTGGCAAACCACAAGAGAGAGAAGTTGCTTCTTAGTTCAGTTGATAGATACTGTAGAACACATGTAATGAACGCTTCATTTGGTGAGGGTTAATTCAAAGTTCAAATCCCACCCGCACCTCCCTTTCCCCTATATTAATGTAAAATATACTTTTTTGGATAAAAAAAGAACCACGGGACGAGAGAGAACAATATTGGATAAATTTTGGCATTTGGCTCATAATGACCATTGTAGCCCTCCTCCTAGCACACTCAGTTTGGATGGTGGGAGGTTTGAAGAGGAATGAGAATGTGATGCATTATATGATTCTGATATTTGGAAGAGACGGTAAGGAGAATGTGATGCCATACTTTCATAAGTCCTATATTTGAAATAGACAACAATATGAATGTGATTTTTGATGGGATTGGGGGATTGTGTTTGTGTTGCATAGCTGCCAGCAAGGCTTTGTTGGCATCGGTCTGAGGATCGGAGACATTCACCACGTAGAGCTCGTCGAGTTCTACATTTGCACCAAAATCAACTTGATCAAATGTCATTAAGTGCCTCATCAGAATACAAATAACTTGAAAAAAATGAATTTAGTGGTTTTGATCCAGTTTTTTTGTATCAATTAGGATTCATTTTTTTTCAAGTTATATGTATTCTGATGAGGCACTTAACAATATTTGATCGAGTTTATTTTTGGTACACTTGTAGTACGTGATGAGCTCTACGCGATGGACGTCTCCGATTGTCGGACCGATGCCGGAAAGGCCTCGCCGGAGGCTACGTAGCACTAAGCTGCATAGCACAGTCCCCGCCTCCTTTCTAATGACATATTTAATACGAAATCACATTCCTAGGTTAATTAAGTGGAAATTTGATCCCTCTTTTATCCCATGAAAAATCTGAGATTCCTGACTTATCATTAAAACAAAGAAATGTTGACTTTGATAAATTTTTGAAAAAATGATTGTTTGCTGCACAAGATTACTGAATTAATTTAAATACCAGAATAAAAAAACTCCAAATATTAAATTTCTTCCAGTAATGATGTTTATATTCCTTCTCAAGATTCCTGTCATCCAGACATAGCCACGGTTATCCCATACAACAATGACCAAATCGCCCTTCCATTCAGTTCTCTTAATTCTTTTACGTTGTGTGAAGACTTCGAAGATAGAAGGTTTCCACACCATTAATTAAATGTGTGGTGTGTGATCCCCCGCCTCAATGCGTCGTAAAAAAGACCTCTCCATGTAGCACTGCGCACCACGTGACAGAGCTTCGAGAGAACTGAATAATGAGAGAGAGAGAGAGAGGGAGAGAGAAAACTTAGCAGTCAAAGTTAATTAATTAGGGTTTTAAATACTACTGTATAAGAAACAAAATAGGGCAAATTTCACTCAGACCCCCTGAGGTATATGACAATGACAGAAAGTACCCCCAATTTTCAAAAATGACAGAAACCTCCCTTACTTTACCGTTTGGGTTTCATTCCGTTAGTTTCCGTTAGTTAAATGGACGAAAAATGTACGGAAATGTACGGAAAATGAAATCTTCAATTTTATTTAGTTCTACACCTATCTTAGGGCTCTCATTAAAAGTCCTAGAGTTAAAAATTAATTATGATCATTTAGGATAAAATAATTAAAAAAATAAAATCTTCGCACGGATTCAAACGGATTAAAAATTGGAGCACTTAAGTACTTGCTCTTCATTTGGTTGTATGGTTTTCTTAAAGTTCTCATTGAAAATCCTAAAGCGAAAAATTAATTATGACCCTTTAGGATAAAATAATCAGAAAAATACGATTTTCGCACTAATTCAAACGGATTGAAAATTTAAACACTTAAGTATCTCCTCTTTGTTTAGTTTTACGGCTATCTTATAGCTCTCATTGAAAATCTTAAAACCAAAAATTAATTATTGCACTTTAAGATAAAATAATAATAATTAAAAAGATCTTTGCGCAGATTCAAATAGATTGAAAATTGGAGCACTTAAGTATTTGTTCTTTATTGAAAGCTCTAAAATCAAGTGAAAAGCAAAATTTTTAAATGCTCCAAATTTAAATCCGTTTGAATCGGTGCGAAGATTTTATTTTTTTAATCATTTTATCCTAAATGATCATAATTAATTTTTTAACTCTAGGACTTTTAATAAGAGCCCTAAGATAGGTGTAGAACTAAATAAAATTGAAGATTTCATTTTTCGTACATTTCCGTACATTTTCCGTCCATTTAACTAACGGAACTAACGGAAACTAACGGAATGAAACCCAAACTGTAAAGTAAGGGAGGTTTCTGTCATTTTTGAAAACTGGGGGGTATTTTCTGTCATTGTCAGATACCTCAGGGGGTCTGAGTGAAATTTGCCCAACAAAATAATGAGAATAAACGAAACTTCCCATCTGGCTACCTCTAACCAGTCGACCATTCCTCTCTTCAAACTTGTGATACGTCAAACAAATGTTTTATTCTATTCCTCCCACCTATAAAATTCGCCTCACACACTTCTTTTTCAACACATTTTAAATTTCTTCCCTTGAGAATCTCTTCACCAGAGAGAGAGAGAGAGAGAGAGAGAGAGACAGAGAGATGAGCGACCGAGCTGGTATCGTCGAGAGAGCTCTCGGCAG
>BPLS01032023.1:70345-84103 GCA_019656275.1 Rhododendron kiyosumense
CTTCAAAAAACAAAGAAAAGTGACTTTGAAATTACACTAATTTTAAATTGCCTGTATCAATTTTTGAAGTGTCAATATAATTTTCCTATAGATATAGACGTAGCTAGTGTACGTGTCTCATACATGTCAATACATGTTATTGTATCAATATATATCTATATCTATGATTTAGCCTTGGTGTGTCATTATCTTGGTTCGTTGATTAGATCTCTCTTTATTCTTCGAAAATACTATAATAATTTAAGACCACATCACTCTCGACTCAAAATTCAACTTGCCATAGGGTTTTCTTCAGTGACACTAGCCATTCATTTTTCTTCAAGTCTAAATATGATTGAATTGGTCTAAACTGGGTAGGTTGAACTGGCACATCATTGCATAAAAGAAATATAGAGACCCCAATATATTCTCAACCCTGTATCACGTTCACATTATATGTATGATGGGGTCACGTTCACATTATATGTGCAACACGTAAATAAAAGATTGCCACCACACTTTGTGTTTTCACTCATTGTCTCGCAACTGCTCAATAAAAAGTGAATGATCGATAGTATCGCAACAAAGTAATTTATTGCTATGTAGATGGTTCGAAGTATACTACGTAGGTAACGCCAGATGATATATGTATGATGGGGTCACGTTCACATTATATGTGCAACACGTAAAAAAAAAAAAGATTGCCACCGCACTTTGTTTTTTCACTTATTGTCTCGCAACTGTTCAACAAAAAGTGAATGATCGATAGTATCGCAACAAAGTAATTTATTACTACGTAAATGTTTCGAAGTATACTACGTAGGTAACTCCAGATGATATAATCGACGGTAGCGCTGAATGATTAATACTAATAAACTCTATTTTGACAGATTCATTGAGAAGTATGGGACCCACATCGTTGTGGGGTTGAACATTGGGGGTCAGGATGTGGTGCTAGTACGGCAACATAATTCTTCAAACCTTGAGCCGTCACACCTCAAGAACCACTTGAATGACCTTGGTGATCAAATGTTCACTGGCTCATGCACCTTCTCGCCACATCAGAGGAAGACCAAAGACCCAAAATACAAGGTACTTAATTTTGGCACCCAATAATTGAATTAATTAATTAATACATCAACATATCTTTGTAGTCATAAATATCTTAACCTACTTTTTAAAGAAGAAAGTTTGGACTCGCAATTATGGATGGCCAGGAAGTCAGTACATGATAAGGTCCCGTTCCACTAAAGTTTATATATTTTAAATACAGATTTTCTGCTTACGAGATAAGTTATTCTCTCATAATACATCACATTTAATTCAAAAAAAAAAGTGTACTTATTTCACTTAGCGGAACGGGACCTTAGTGAGTTTTTTTTTTTTGTTGCACACTCAAACCATCTAATTATGATAAAGTACGAGTAAAAGGTCTTTTAATTTTCTCTTTACTTCTAAGTTTAAACCTATATCAAAATTTATTTCCACTCAAATTAAGGAAAACTTAGTCTTTCGACAAAATTGAATGTCTCTTGTCTTCTGAATTTTATAATTATGCCATTAATAGGTGAGCGATTTTTGTTCACCCTTGCTTTTGGTGAAGGTAACTTTACTCTTATTATGTGTCGTAGATCACACTTCGATGATCACAGTGTAATTTTCTTATGAATGGGTTTTGTTAGGAGACTATAGAAAAACTCAGGAAATTGGATGTCGGTAAGCATTTCATCCGAAAAATCTTTTTCTGGGTCTAGTAATAAATTAATAGATTTGATCGAGTTTCTCAATTTTTTCAATTAAGTACTAAGGATTATCTGATTGAGTTAAATTTTTGTGTTCTCATGACAAATCAATTTATACGAATCGAATAGTTCCGATTATTGAAGCGGGACCCGCAACATATTTTAAAAATTTAGTAAAGGTCCTGATAGGATTATAAGACTAACCAATCATTCGTAATGTCATTATGGAAAATGAGATTATGGAAGGACTCCTTTTAGATAAATTCATGATGCAATTTTTGTGAATTAATTAATTAATTACAGGCACCGGAGGCTTTTAATGTGTTCGATCCAGAACCAGTGATCCTAAACAGCTTCGCAGCCGTCTCAGCAAAAGATGTAGGTTTGACTCTCACTTTTAATCTTCTTAATTTATAAACCATAATTAATATTCCAAATAATGGTTATATAAGCAACCAAATTAACCTACCTCATTATACATGATCATTTCATAAATATTCCTTCAATTAGTTTTATTAAGGCAATGCCCCAATTTCTATTTGGATAAAACTGGATGTTCGGGGGCTTGCTTGTGCGCGCTTCGATCGACTAATTCTGGGACCTTAAAATTAACAACCGACAAATCTCCCGTGGCTCCAATGTTTACCTCTTGGCTTTCTAATGATCCCAATTCTGTTATGCCATTTGCAATTTTTTTTTAAGAGATATTTATGGTTCAAGAATTAATTGGGGTCTTCACCACATTAAACTTCTGGATGATGTGAATTCCCTTGGAAGTCAAAGATACGCGTCTAGCTTTGATTATCAGAGTCGTGAAACAGTTATATATCTCTTTCACCACGCCTAACAGTCGTGTTTGGTTTGGATTTTGAGATATTTTTTTATAATAATGAATAGAGAGAGATAGAAAAAATTTATTGGGGACGGTATCCAAGGGTTTTGAGATCCCAAAAAGAATAAGGTCAATTTCA
Organism: Rhododendron kiyosumense; assembly: GCA_019656275.1. Classification (NCBI taxonomy): domain Eukaryota; kingdom Viridiplantae; phylum Streptophyta; class Magnoliopsida; order Ericales; family Ericaceae; genus Rhododendron; species Rhododendron kiyosumense. Next base: position 73,038 of record BPLS01032023.1, read on the forward strand.
ATGGAAAACCCAATAAAAGAAGAAATTATTCAATGTCCGAGACAAGATTGAGCACGAATCTAGACCACACACGAACGGGTCCACCCCTTGCCAATATCTTCTCCAACAAAAGCCTCTCAATCTCAGTGCTGCAATATAATTTTGATAGACTTGGAAAACTTGGTAACCTCGTAAGTTGGGTGTTGACTGGGTATAACCTCCCATCCATGGAAAGTTCTCCTGCCTTTGATTACCATTCAAATAAAATTTGGGGCATTTGTTTTGATGACTTCACTTTTACCGAGAAACTGTTTTCAAATCGGAACATGTGTCGTGTATCAAAATTTTCATTGTATAAATTGTTGCGGTGTGTATTTTTTATTGTAAGATACATTAACGAAAGCTAATTAATATCGGAAATTCTAATCGTAAGGAAGATTTGCAAGGAAAAATGCGTTTAGGCCCATTTCGGATCCCATAAAAATCTAGAAAAATATTCATAGATTTTTGAATATTATTTTATGGGGCTCTACAAAAAATCAGTTCCAACGGATATCGGTAAGTATTACTTTTAGATTTGTAGGGCGAAACTGCTTAGTTTGTCTCTACGAATCCAAAAGTAATATTTACTGATGTCATTTTTTGCAGGGTCCCATAAAATAATCTTCAAATTTTATGAATATTTTTCTAGATTTTTGTGGGATCCGGAATGGGCCCAAATGCATTTTTTCTTGCCTGGTTCCCTACAAATTTTCCTTGCGAATAGCAGGGCTCAATTAATATACAATCAAAAGGAGTTATACATAATGAAAATCTAAAAATCTATGGTTAGTGAAAAAAGAAGTTTGTTTGATGAAAAATTCCAAATTTTCCAGATTACATTAAGGCTTTTTAGCACCTTGGTCAAGGAAAGAGAAGAGAAGTCATTACCTAGCTAATCCTGAGAGGTTAGCCAAGTGGTCTTGGCTTGTGACTTAAAAAGTTTACTTCCTCCTAAGGTTTCAGGATCGATTCTCCTTACCAGCAAGTCTTAGGTCCACCTGATCACCCTCATGCATAATCGGGTGAAACGGCAATAGAAATTAGTCTGAGACATGTGCAAACTCGCCCAGAACACCCTGCATTACCAAAAAAAAAGTCATTATCTAATTAATGCAAAATTGAAATATGTTCTTTCTCATTCAAGCCCTAATGGACCGAGAGTGTCCTTCAAATAGTTTGAACGCAGCCATAATTCGATCAAATGATTTAGAACGCATTTGAAAGGTTCCGCTTCTTGAAATAAGGTATTAACCTCTCTTTTTTTTCCCAATAAGTAATCGTAATGATACGTGTTGAATCGGAATACACAAATACGTCATCGTATGGAAGGATTTTCATACAAAAAGCATATGGGACGGAATATGTATAGTTTTTTTGAGGAAAACGGTACGATTCGTAGGATACATGTCCCATATGGTAGTACGTTTTTAACATCCTTCACCTAAAACCAAGTAATATATGCTTCTCGAAGTGAATGGAATCTATTATTGTACTATTATAGTATTGATTTTGATTTGGTAGCAGGGAATCACAGTGATTTGCTCGAAAAGGGGTGGGGAAACATCAGTAAGTAGCCATTGCGAATGGCTTCCGACAGTTGCATCAAACCCAGACGCAGTTCACTTTAGCTTCATTCCCATCACTTCTCTCCTTAGAGGTGTTCCAGGCAAAGGCTTCCTCTCCCATGCCATAAACCTCTACATGCGATGTAACTATATAATCTCTCTCTCTCTCTCTCTCTCTCTGCATATTACGTAAAGACTTTTAGACTTTTGGACAACAAAAATTAACAAAGTAGTATTTCTAACCACAATTTTTTAAAGTTCGTGACACCTAATTAAAGATTTCAATGAGGGAGTACAACGAAAATCGGCCTCGTTGCAATGTGACCTCTCTTTCTTCTATTTTTTTTTTTTTTTTTGGTTTTTGATCCGCCTCTCTTTCTTCTATTCACTACAAGAAAATACACATGCGGTGACCAAATTTTGCTAATAATTAACTATATTTTAGTTTTTTTGGTGCTTCGGAAAGGACTAACTAGATATGGGTTGGCATTATATATGCCGTGCCTTGGCGGCTAAATGAGCGTTTTTGCGGTGACCAATGCCTTGTTCCTTTTTATTTTCAAAAAGAATTTTTAAAATTCCCCCTAGATTCTCTCTAGATTTCTTCTACTTCTAACATTTCTCTTTCTATCTTTCTCCACTTATTACCCCTATAATTTTTCAAAAAAAATTTCAAAATATATAAACCAAACAAAGCACAAATTTTGCTAAATAATTAAAGATTTCAATGAGTGCTTTTTAATTTGATGCTTCGGAGTATTTTTTTTTTTTTGTCATATAGGTTAGAAAACTAAATAAGATATTTTTGAAAATCGATATCAAACACCATTCATATTTTTTCAAGAAAATAATTTAGTTAACTTTAATGCCAACTCAAATTTTCTTCTGCTTATGTTTGATATGCAGACAAGCCGCCTATAGGTGATTTACAGTACTTCCTGGACTTCCAAGGGCACAAGATTTGGGCTCCTATTCACAGTGACCTTCCATTGGGCCCAGGCCCAACTTCAAACTCGGCCCTTCGAACCCCTACCCTACAGTTCAGCATCATGGGCCCTAAGCTATACGTAAACACTTCCCAGGTACATCTAATTCTTTGCAATAAGTATCAATTTGAGCATGGAATTTTCAATAAACAAATTAAGGATGGTTTTGTTACGATACGGGACCCCATAAACCGAACAACGCGCACAAACTATCATACGGAGTAAGAGAAAGAAAAGAACGCACAATATCTACGTGGTTCACAAGTTTGGCTACTTCCACGGGAGGGCAGGGACTTCACTATTATATAGAGAAAATTAAATGCATGATAGAATCAACGGGTGGATGGTAGTTAGGAGTTCCATCAACCGGTGGTGGATGGCGGAGGTTGAGATCAGAAGCTGAGTGAAAAACAACAGGTTTATGTAGTACCGGATTGAAATCTTTACAATAGATTGGTTTACCCACCCATCCACATTCTTCAATCAATAGATTTCCTAGAAAAAACCATTCCTTGCTGTTTTAAGTACGCTATCGACGGTTTTTTTTTTAATCACCAGGTTACAACTGGAAAGAGACCTGTCACGGGAATGAGATTGTATCTTGAGGGAAAGAAATGCAATAGGTAATGCCAACTGGTTCTCTCTCATTTATCTGGTCCTATCCTATATATAATCAACGGTGCTAGGACCACCGCACTTGGTCTACTGGGCTTCCAAACTCCACATGGCGTGCGGTGGACCAAGTACGGTAATTTTAGAGACTATCTGATATATAAGGTTGATGTGATCTTTCTTGTAGATTACTTTACATTCTTGGTCCGAGTGTTTGACTATATATAATATTTTTTGAGTACAATTTTTTTTTTGAGCATGGGATTGAAAATCCCAAAAACAATATAAAATCACATAAGTGGATTCATTTTTTTTTTTTTTTGGGTACTTGTGTCATATAACACCACCACAAACTTAACTATTGGAGATGGCCTAAATGGATGATGAAACGGTCATTTTAGATATTTAGGCTCAATTATTAGTAGCAATGGAGAGATTGCGGATGATGTGGCCCATAGGATCCAAGTGGGGTGGCTCAAGTGGAGAAGCGCTACTGGTGTACTATGTGATAAGAGGGTACTCACAAAATTGAAGGGAAAATTCTATAGAACGGCCATAAGACCAGCGATGCTTTATGGGACAGAATGTTGGCCTATTAAGAAACAACATGTGAGCAAAATGAGTGTAGCGGAAATGAGAATGCTGAGGTGGATGTGTGGTAAGACTAGACGAGACAGGATTAGAAATGAAACAGTTCGTGAGATGGTAGGTGTAGCACCTATAGAGGAGAAGTTGAGGGAAAATAGGCTAAGGTGGTTTGGGCATATCTACCGTAGACCGGAAGATGCAGTAGTTAAGAGAGTGGATAAGATAGCTCTAGGTAGCAATGTTACGGGGAGAGGTAGACCTAAATTGACATTAGATACTGTAGTGCGCAAAGATATGAGTCTAATAGGTCTATGTGAACAAGTGGCTCTTGACAGAGCTCAATGGAGGAAACGGATTCATGTAGCCGACCCCAAGTGATTGGGACGTAAGGCTCGGTTTGGTTTGGTTTGGTAAACGGTCAGGACACGTATATCTAAAACTGTGTTCTTGTAAATTTATAAGTTTGAAATTTATTTCGGTATTTTTATTTTTTTTAACTTTTTGTTTAGTTTTTCGTCATAATTTTTTGGATTAATCCTCCGTCTCGACAAGATGAGTCTAAAAGGTAGTACAAAATTATGACCTTAAGTAAAAAAAAAAAAATATCACCAAAGACGAAAAAAGTATCAAACAGTTGTTTTATTTGTCTAAAGTATCGTCTTATTTGATTTTTTTCAACATCGATCTATATTTTTTACATTTTTCTGATTGGTCTTGTCGAGAAGACCGATTAACCCAAAAATTACAACGAAAAGTTAAACAAAAAGTTATGAAAAATAAAAAATAACGAAATAAATTTCAGACTTGTAAGTTTAAAATAACGCAAAGTTTGTGTGATCAATGTTTAACACTTCTGCTCATGCAGGCTAGCCATCCACCTCCAACACCTATCGAACACCCCAATCTCCCTCCAAAACAAGATAGACGATACCGTGGCCTGGCGAGGATCCGAGGAGCTTTCCGACGAACGATACTTCGAACCCATCCAACGGAAGAAATTCTCTCACATATGCACGACTCCGGTGAAGTACGACCCCAGATGGAGCAACAGAAAGGACATCGCCTACATCGTCACGGGCGCCCAGCTCCACATCAAGAAACACGATTCTAAGTCCGTCTTGCACCTCCGTCTCTCGTACTCTAAAGTCTCTGACTTCTCCATCGTGCAGTCGAGCTGGGCCCGGAGCTCGTCCGAATATTCTCAGAAATCGGGGTTTTTCTCAGCGATCAGCACTTCGATATCCGGAAGTGCAGAGAAGGAGAAAAAACCCGCGGTGGTGGTGGTGGACTCGAGCGTGTATCCAACTGGTCCTCCGGTGCCAGTGGCGACCCAAAAGCTGTTGAAGTTCGTGGACATGTCACAGATGTGCAGGGGGCCGTTGGATAGCCCGGGACATTGGGTTGTCACCGGAGCTCGGCTTGAAGTGGAGAAGGGCAAGATTTGCTTGCACGTGAAGTTCGCTTTGTTGCATATGTGTTCATAAGACGTGATCAAAGATAATATTCGATAGCAGGCAAATATACGAAAGATAAAGCTGCGCATCTCGCTGTAACGAGAATCGCGATTTAGACATCGTAAGTATAGCGACCCCCGGTCTGTTTCGCAAGAAAGAATACGCGCTGTGTGATGACGGATTTGGGCGTAAAGGCAACAAAAATTTGCTTATATACTATTCTTTTATACATTAGTATCTTGTTGATATATGTAAATGATTTTACTTCATGTTGCAGAAAGAGGGTAAATCAAATTCGCGCTCACACATATTACATATCAATGAGAACTCGACTTTTTGGAGCTTACAGAATAGAAAGTACTTTCCTAATTTGTATGTTCTGTTTTAGTTATTAGTTTGGATTTTATCAGTCATGCGAAATGCATTGGCCCCATTTTTTTGGCAGAGTTGTGAACTTGTGATCCATTGAGGGCGTAGTGTAGGATCTAGTACATCATTTGCATCATTTCCATTCCAAGTTGCATCGTTTAACAATGTGCTATATATTCTTGGGCAAACAACTCCCCCTAGCAATTGTAGCCTAGAAATTTGTATTGTGATGAAAGACTTAAGATAAATGCAGCTAGGCCTGTGGCTGTAACAGTACACATTAATTACCAGAACAAAATTCCAAAATAGACTCTCTCTCTCTCTCTCTCTCTCTCTCTCTCTCTCTCTCTCTCAGGCCTTAATCTCTCAATTAATATACAATTTACATTACCGAAATAAAAGAAAAGTCTCAAATAAATAATTATGTAAATATTAAATCTTAGATGGACAGTAACCCATATTCACAGCAACCAAACTCTCTCAAATTTTAATCTTTACAATCCTTAAAAATCTCGACCTCTACCTTTTCAGTAAAATAACCAGGAACTATATGACAACACAACAATAACAATGCTCACATTCTAGTAGAATCAATGAATGGCGATTATCAAGGCGAAAGTAAACAAAACACACAAGGGACCTCATACCCAACCCATGCTCTTCAGTACATGATTGATCAGCGACCCTCGTCACCTGCTTCACCAAGCGGTCCACGCCTGCCTGGCTTATTCGGGTGGTAGAGCTCTGAGCAAGTATAATATTCTCTAAGCCAAAACAGGGACGAAACAAAAATGCTAGAACCACATCCAACTTACACACATATTTACACATTCACACTCACACACTCACAAATGAGTTACTGCACGCAACTAGTGTGAAGCCCATGCCCTTATGAGTGTGCGCGTGTAACAAGTGTGGTTCTAGGATTGCTCCGGACGAAATTGGTCTCTGCCTCTCACTCGGAAATTGGTCTCTGTCACTGACCAAATAAACCCCCTATTTAATGGGGGGCATGAGAAAATTTTCAGTGCCGAGTGGGTAGATTCCACGTGGCACCTGCTCGGCACATTCGGACTGTCCAATACATTTTTTGATGGCTCGGATTGAAACCTCTCTCTCCCCTCTCACCCCAACACTTTTTCTCTCATTTTTCTCTTTCCAAATCCGAGCAATCCAAAAATGCAATGAACAATTGGATACGCTGAGTGGGCACCACGTTATTACTTAAGGCTTGCAGCCAAATCGTAATTTACTTCAAGCTGCAATGAACGATTTGGATACGCCGAGTGGGCACCACGTTATTACTTAAGGCTTGCAGCCAAATCATAATTTACTTCACGCGTGAACCTCTGGATACAACTTCTTTTTTTTTTCTTTTGCCAATAATTAAATTTTGATTCTAAGACTCTCGTTGATTAGTTTTAAGAAAGTTGTAGAATCAAATATCTCTTAGAGCTAATCAACGAGAGCCCTAGAGTCAAAATTTAATTATGACCATTTAGGATAAAATGATCAGAAAACTAAAATCTTTGCATCGGTTCAAACGGATTGAAATTTGAAACACTTAATTTTTTAACCATATTTTTTACAATATAAACGGTCTAAAGAGGTTGAAAAATTAAGTGTTCCAAATTTTAATCCCTTAGAACCGGTGGAAAATTTTTAGTTTTCTGATCATTTTATCTTCAATGGTCATAATTAAATTTTGACTTTAGAGCTCTTATTGATTAGCTATAAGAGATATTTGATCATACAATTTTCTTAGGGCTAATCAACGAGAACCCTAGATTCAAATTTTAACTATGATCATTTAGGATAAAATGATCAGAAAACTAAAATCTTTTCACCGGTTCAAACGGATTGAAATTTGGAACACTTAATTTTTCAAACAGTTTTATATATTAAAAAATATAGTTAAAAAATTAAGTGCTCTAATTTTCAATCCGTTTGAACCGATGGAAAGATTTTAGTTTTCTGATCATTTTATCCTAAATTGTCATAGTTAAATTTTGATTCTATGGCTCTCGTTGAATAGTCCTAAGAGATATTTGACTGGAGATTAGGCCTAAATATCTAATTTGCCCATAACATTTCGTACAAACAAAGACCAAACCCCATTTTCCGTTAGTTTCATTCACATCGTGAATGATTTTACCAATTTGAGACGAAAAACAAACTACATGGTTTATTTGATTATAATTGAAACTAGATATACGAAATTGAGACAAACGTAAAACTAGATGGGCACTATGAAAATTTGGCCTTCTTAAATAGCGTGAAGAAGGGGGTGTTCGGATAAATAAGCCACTTTGGCTTATTTTTTGTCCTTATTCAAAATTTTTTCGCATCACTTGGCTTATTGTCAATATTTTGGGAATTATTGCATCCTCACGACGAGAGGAATCTAAAAAGTAAATTTTTTTGACCAAAATCCAATTTTTTTTTGAATAAAGACGAAACAAGTGGCTTATTGGCTTATTTTTGTTTTTTTTAGGTTTGTTTGGCTCATTTTTGGCGGGAAAGCCAGTGACTTATTTAGGAGAACAAGCCCGAAGCATGAGCCAGTAAAAAGCAGGCTGGGCGGCACGTGCCAAAGATGGCATAACAAGGGCCCGCCATGAAAGTCAGCACATTAAATTCTCGCTTATCTAGTTCTCAGCAAAAAATTTGACAGAGAGACAGAGAGAGGGGGGAAGCAGGAAAGCAGTCATGGAGGCAAAAGCATTTCCTATGAATGGTGGGGATGGAACCTACAGCTACGCCAAAAATTCCCTATATCAGGTACTGTATCTATCTCGTGCTGTTTGATCCTTTTGTTGTGGAAAAAAAAAAAAAAAGCCAGAGTATTTTCAAAAATTAGGGTGAGTGATTTCCAAATCTCTGTTGATATCTGATCAATTTGATCATTTACCTACTCGAGGAAACAAAGAAGATGATGTAGAATCCGTGGAGGCCCAATTTCATGATCAATTGGACCAGTCGAAGCGTCGGAAGTCCAAACGTTGTTTAATTGTAAATTATCCGATTTGGCAAGGAGCTCGGATCAGGCTCAAATTTGGTGGATTGACTTGTTTTCGCGCTACACTCAATACTTATTTGGTTTTTTTCGGCCTAATTCTTTCGTTTAGGCCTCTAATTGAATTTTTTTGCTGTTTTAAAAAATATTTGTTTTGTTAATAACTTTTAGCATATAATTTCGTAGAAGTTAATTATTTCTAGAAAAGTCATGTTTTTATTCCCTTTTTTCAATTTTATTATTTTTTTCAAATTTTGGGAATTTTCTTATTTGAGTTAGGGTTTTGTTAGGGTTATGCTTTTTTCATACAAAAGCGGTTGTAACCTAATGTTCAGGTAGCTTTTTATTAATAATATTCAGACTTTGTCTTTTTCGCTCGTGGACTTGAGTTGATCATTCGTTCGATTAGTACATAACTAGTCTCTTGTGAATTTCGCTACGTCAGAAGATGATCGCACTTCAAATACCAAACTTGAGGCGGTCGTGAAAATAGCCACACAACATGCGCGGCATGAGTGATTATAATCAGTGCTTTGGGAGCATCGCCACGTGCCTTTTTTGCCCACACCACGTGGCGTTGCGAAAGCAATTAAAAATTTTCCCTCACAACACCGTTGAAAAAAACACAACTATATCATATTTTTTGAAAATTTATGAAAAAATATCTAATTTATTCTCTCTCAAATTCTAGAATCTTGATTTCATCAGCCATATTTCACGACTCCAAATATTCACAATAAGTGACAGTGAATAGGATTTCCGTTCATCAAGGTAACACAATGTTTTCCGCAAAGTTGTTGCAATGTCAAAATTGTTTTTGTGTTTATGCCAAAACTCTAACACATAAAACCTTTGTACTACGTGCAAAGTACAAGGTTTTTATACACTAGAGTTTTTGCATAAACAAAAACAGTTTTGACATTATCATTTCCGTCCTAACTACTCCTTTTTGATGCTTTCCAGAATGCATAGCTAACATGTGCCAAATAGTAAGAGTTAGGGGCGGAGCTATGTTGGGGCTTGGGGGCCCCGGCTCTCTGAGCGTTCGAGTTTTAAAATTTTTATTTTGTATATACTTGATTTTGAATATTATTGATATTTATTCGTGTATAGTTACTTATAACCTTAATATTTTTGGTCTGATTTGATAAAAAAATTGGTTATTTTATATTCTCAATTTCTTTCATAAATAAAAAATATACACGTGACAGTTGAAGTATCTTAAAGAAAAAAAAAACAAAATGATTAGTTTACTTTAACTGCATTAGGTTAGAATCATTTTAATTTACAAATGTAATGTATTGAAAAACAAATACATATGATATAATAAGTATACATTTCGATAACAAATATATGTTTATTTTGCCGGCCCCCTAGAGTAAAAATCCTGGCTTCGTCATTGGTAGGAGTATTAATAAGGCTGGAGTGGCAATTTGGACAATAATCCATGAGTTTTTTTTATTTTTTTTTGGTGAGTGTACATAATCCATATGAGGTTGACGCTAAGATGCGTAGTCATAATAAGCTGACAATCAAAACACACTAACATTCTACTAATTTGGATCATCCAAAAATAAGAATTGGTCATGATCTTATTAACCATGGAAAGCCAAAAACAGCGAGTTATTTTAACTGGAGTTTTATTTAACTGGAGTTTTATTTATAGATAATACTTGAGTTGAGCGTACGAGTTTTCATTGAACGGTTCGATTCTCGTTGTTTGTATCGTATCCAAGTATATCATCCCCAGTATGGCTTGCCACTGCCCAGGACAAGCCACACCATGACATGTCAACGGGTAGGCAATGTGGTCCTGTCCTTATTTGGTCGGGTCCTGTCTCCGCTTGGAATCAACTGAACTTTATCCTTCCTTTGTGCTATTTTAGATTTATTCTACACATTACTAGTCAAAACCATTGATATGTAAAAAGGTTTGGTGTGGTGGCCTGGTATGCGCTCCAGCAATGATAGGGGTCGTATCTCTATTAATAATATTTTGCCGTTTCAAAAAAAAAAAATGATAAGGGTGGTATAGATAATTTTAACGCACCCCTCCTCTTGTCTGTGAAATTTTTTGTGACATTTTTATTGCCAATGTTACTCAATTTCGCGGTGCATGTTAGGACATGGGCACTATCAAATAAGCAATTGTAAAAATCTTACACATCATTGTTGTCAAAACGTTATACCCGGCCAATGGTGAAAATGTTACACATCTTACCGTCTTATAATGATATATATTATGCTATTTCGTGTTTAGAGTTTAATTTCCATAAGGTGTCCTCAGATGGAAGACAATAATAATCTGTGTCGTATTCTTGCAGAGAGCAGGTCTAAATTCTGTGAAGGATATGATCAAAGAGGCAATTGCTGAAAATTTTGACATAACAAGCCTCAATTCAGACACTATCCGGATGGCAGATCTGGGTTGTTCTGTTGGTCCAAACACCTTCGT
>BPLS01032023.1:104103-127507 GCA_019656275.1 Rhododendron kiyosumense
GTGCACAAGTAGAATTTTCGAATTTTGAGGGGGGCAAGTGACCCCACGTGCTCCCAAGTAAGTCCTGTTGGAAAATTGGCCGCTGCAATTTGTACCGTTGACGAAATCTCCACCAAATCTGTAATATGTCGCTTTCCTAAAGATAGTATTTGCTCCCACCAATTGGTATGCAAAGGGTTACAACAAATCTGCCTTCAAGATAAATTGAAGCCCGAACTCGAAATTCTTTCCGTTTTCGTTTGTACTCACGAAATGGACAGAATACCTGCTTGAACGGATATAAGAACCGAGAATCACTGTGTTCTATTTTCTGCAGCAAAACAGAACGCAGAATGAATGCTAGAAAATATAGAGAGAGATATGGGAGAAATTCGGATTATATGTGTGTCTAGAATTCTAACAAGTAGTGATCTATTTATAGACCACTATGCACCCATTGAGAATAGGTACGCATCCAATCCAATTTGACCATTGGATCAGATCCTATAGTCTAAATCGGCCAGTCACACCGAACAGGTGTACTGTTTCTCTCACACCCAATCGGATTTAATCCAATCCGTTGGATCGTGCCCATTCGCAGTCAACAGCTAAGATCGCAACTCTACGAACCAACGTACCCATAGGCTCGAGTTGCACCCGATCGGAACCGCTCCGTGTGACTCACCTGCCACGTGCGCCACCTTACTAAGTGCAAAGTGCGTCGCTAAAGCGCCACAATGCACCACAGCCCATGCCACACTGCCCACGCCGCACGCGCTCACGTGCGTGTGTGGGTGTGTACCGACTCTGCCGGTATGGTGTAAAACACCATAGGTCTGCACCACACTAGATCATTGTTTATTCATATTAGAAATGTTTCCTAATATATACCACTCTAACATCTCTCAACTAACCAATGTGGGACAAAACTCACAAAGAGGAAAAACAAGCATTCTAAAGAAACAAGGAAATTTTACAAAACCAAAACAATGACTTCTTTATATTGAAAATCTCTAACAATCCCCCACCATTTTCAAAATACAGATGAAATATTCTCAGTTCTTATTACAAGATTTATGTATACATAAATAGTGTCTTGCGACTTCAACTATCCATTTAGTGAAAACATATCAAAGCTAGTCAGGGTAGCATAGTAGATGTGTCTTTGAACTAGTTGTCCTCTGTCGACCAACCGAACGTGTTTCACACATAATCCTCTAAATAATGCAGATATCCTAATCGGTTAACCCGTGAACTGGCCTTGGGTCTTTTATCTTGAATTCATGAACGCTCTAAGGTCTAGCCCCTGTGACCTATAGGAAGCGGCACCACCTCCGCATTCACATAGGTAGATTGCTATCCGTGCTCCTATAACATCAGCACAAACAATCTATTAAGAGCTAAGTAGTTCAACCTCCTTTGTATTCACATTATAGGTACAAAACACTTTACCTTAGAACGTGTAAAATAACTTTAAAGTATTTCCAATCACGACATGTGGTGTAGTTTCTCATTGAACTCAAGAGATTGAGAGTATCAACCGGTTGAGTTGAGTTTCCACCCGAAGTGATTAAACTAATTGGGCAAAAGTCCCATTCCCCTTGATGTTTTCAACACCAAATCCCTTGCAAGGCCTTTCGTAAAAGGATCCGCCAAGTTTTGACTTGACTTAACAAAATCAATGGTTATCACCCCATCAACAATTAATTGTCTCACATAGCTATGCCTTAGTCCTATAGGCCTGGACTTCCCATTATACACTTGGTTATACGCTCGTGACAACGTAGCTTGACTATCACAATGTAGCGATACAGGTGGCATAGGCTTAGGCCACACTGGAATTTCCAGCAATAGATTTCTTAGCCATTCTGCCTCTTTACTACCAGAAACTAATGGTCGAGTCTGTTATCAACGTTTGCTTCTTAGATCCCCAGGAGATTGACCCTCCACCAAGTGTAAAAACCCAACCACTCGTTGACGAGTGATCATTCCGCTCAGTAATCCAACTAGCGTCAGTGTATCCTTCTAGAACCGAAGGATACCCACTATAGACTATTCCATAATCTATAGTACCGTTGAGGTATCGCAGTATTTTATGTACTGCGTGCCAATATACATGCCCAGGATTATTAGTATACCTACTAAGCCTCCCCACCGCATATACAATATCCGGTCTCGTGCTTGTCATGGCGTACATTAAACTGCCAATCACTCTAGAATACTCTAGTTGTGACACCACTCTCCCCTCATTATGATCCAATGGCGATTGAGAGTCATACGGAGTAGACACTGGTTTGCTTTCAAAGTGATTAAACTTCTTTAAAATTTTCTCAATGTAATGTTCCTAGGATAGAATTAAATTACCACCATTCCTTTTAATTCTTATACCCAATATTACATCAGCAACACCCATATCTTTCATACTAAAGTTAGCAGAAAGAAAATCTTTTGTACTCTGAACGCTTTCTTGGTCTGTACCAAAAATGAGCATATCATCTACGTACAAACAGATAATGACTCCTCGTTTGCCATTAAACTTACTATACACGCATTTATCAGATTGGTGTATTGTAAAACCATTTGACACAATCACTTTGTCAAACTTCTCATGCCATTGCTTAGGCGCTTGCTTAAGTTCGTAAAGAGACTTTATAAGCTTGCAAACTTTGTGCTCATAACCTTGCACAACGAACCCCTCTGGTTGCTGCATATAGATTTCCTCATCTAACTCACCATTAAGGAATGCCGTCTTGACATCCATTTGGTGTATCTCAAACTTGTATATAGAAGCAAGAGCAATTAAAACTCTAGTTGTTGAGATTCTAGCAACCGAGGCATAGGTATCAAAGTAATCAATACTCTCTTTCTAGGTAAAACCTTTGGCTACGAGTCTGGCCTTGAACTTATCAATAGTTCCATCAATTTTCATTTTCTTTTTGAAAATCCATTTACAAGCAATTGGTTTAGAACCAGGTGGTAAATCCGCCAAAACCCACATATTATTACCCATAATAGAGTCCATCTCATATTGGATAGCCTCTTTCCAGAAAGTCACGTCTTGCGATTTTATTGCTTCCTCAAATATCAAAGGATCATTTTCCACGTGAAGTGAAAATACATTGTGAGCACATGAAGTCTCTCTAGTGCCTTCAACTAGAAAAACTATGAAATTAGGACCAAACGTTTTCTCTGTCCGAACTTTTTTGCTCCTTCTCAATTCAACTTGTTCCTCAGGTTCATTTCCTTCAACTAGAACCTCGAAAGGCTCATTGTCCTCTTCGGGCACCAAAGGAAACTCTTCCGAATCTTTATTAGATTCCAAATCCTTACTAGATTTTAACCTTGGAATTCTGTCAAATCTGTTTTCATAAAACACTGCATCTCGAGATTCAATAATGGTGTTAATAGACACAACATTATTATGCTCAGCCACTAGAAACCTATATGCTTTACTATGCAAAGCATATCCAAGGAATACACACTCAATTCCTTTTGGACTCAGTTTCTTCCTTTTAGGTCCAGGCAATCTCACAATTGCCTTACACCCCCAAATCTTAAAATAACTCAGGTTTGGTTTCCTTTTTGACCAGAGCTCATATGTAGTAATGTTAGACTTTTGTGGGCACACGCCCCAAAATTTTCGGGATTTGGTTTGTGAAATTGGGTGCGGCCCTCTTTTGAAAAGCGCAGCGAAACGCCTCGATTCAGAGTCGCCACTCGGGTTTTAGCGGTGAAACACCCAAGGAACCGAACTCGAGAACGTTTTTGCTACGTTTGCTTTGATTTGGAAAAGTTTGATTTGATTTGAAAAATCCGCAGACTGGTCCGTCGTCACCTTCGATAACTGAGGTTCGGGAGCCAGGTTACGAGAGGGGAAGGGTTTTATGGCACCCCTCTCGCCCAATCCGGGGATCGGTCTCTACTCAGGTATTTTGTAAAATATTTGCATTTTTCTCTCATTTGATTATTTTTAGCCAGTTAGGGCGGGGGAACGGTTAATGGGGGTTAATACTGTAACAGCTTGCAGTTTATATGGCAAAATGCTTATAAATAATGATTTGCTTGAAGTGGATAAACATAAGAACATAGATTGAGAACAAGAACTATGAACAGTTCACCGGAATGGTGTACGCTGCTTTTCAGGCGCGTGAGCAGGCAGTATGCTGGCATGTAGTGGCCGAGCCACTACACGCCACCATACCCTGTGCACGCCACCCTATAACTGGCATACACTACCCTCTTGATTGTTTACAGTATTTGCTCTCAACCCTCTGGGCTCTGGAATGGACCAGCGCACACCCAAGACAAACCACACAGTTTATAAGATAGTTTATGCACATATACAGACATAGGAAATGGCTAAGAGCCATGAAAACAGCAAAGAAAACCCCATAAACAGAGTGGGGAAGAACATGAGGCTAGGATTGAACTATGATGTAAGGGCCAGGCACTGAACTTTAGCATACATGCCGTACGCCACTCTTGAGAGTCCGTACGCCATGCTTGAATGTTGTCCAGTGTTTGGCTTTACATCATCTGGGCTCTGGAACATGACCAGAAACACTCCAGAGGCCTTAGAGAGCAAGACAGATGCAGGTATTGAAGTTACAGTTAAACAGTTCTAAAATACAGAAAGCAATAAACTGGTTATTAGCATGCTAAAATGATGACAGAAAAGATTTAAGCAATAAACAGACACCCCATGATCCCCACGCCAGTAGTGCACGTACAGCCATTACTGGCGTACAGCTTAAGAAGGCTGGCGTGCGCCATGCTTTGTCTCTTATGATTGTTTTATTTTAACAGAAAAGGGCCTGGACTAGTATCAGTTACTAGCCAGAACCTCTCTGGTTCCCCTCAGGGGTTGAAAACAGAAAGCCACGCAAAGGTGGTATACCTTTGGTGCAAGGGATGGAGGGTGGTTTGAGCTTTGAAGGTTGAAGATGGAAGTTGGATGATGACTGATCAGTAATGTGGGTGTGGTACTCCTCTTCCTTTTACCCCCTTTCAATGGAGAAGAGAGAACAAGAGAGAGAAAAGAGAGAGCTCTTGGTTATTGAATGTGGTTAACCCCTTGCAAATGAATGCAAGGGGGGTATTTATGGTGGAGTGAGGGACTGAGAGGAGGGCAGTCAGCTGGGGTTAGGGGTTTGGTTAGGTTAAGGAGGGAGCCTCCCATGCATTAAATGCATGGGACTAGGTGATGGGGTATGTAGGAGAAAGAGGGGACGTTCCCTGCAGAAAGCAATGATCAGGAGGCTCTGCACTGTACTGGGGTGGTTACCAAGTCTCGAGCATGTGACAGAAAAGCGGTGATTTGACCGGCCTTGACCATGCTTACGCCACCCACAGACCGCCGTGCGCCAGGTCAAACTAAGTCAACGGTCGATGTCCGACACGTGGCAGCTTCCTGGCGCATGCCAAGTAAAAGCTGGCGTAAGCAGGTAAAGTTTTGCTGGGGTTTATCTCGCTCTGGCTTTTGAAGGGTTTTGAAGGGATTTAGAATGGGTTTGAAAGAGGAGAGTCCAACGTCCAAAGCTCAAGACCTTCCATCGACCTTGGAGTGTTTTCAACCTTTTATCATCATCGGGGTAATCAAAAGACCGCAAACGCGCTGATCCAGATAATCTAGAATAGGGTGTCTACAGGAGCCCCCCTTTGACGGCACTTGGAGCACCGTTTGATCTGGTACGAGTAACGTCAAAGGTTTTCTAGACACCCTCTCGAGGATATCCAGAACAGAACGCGTCGGTCGAAGAAGACATGAATAGTAAAGAACCTGATTGGTTTGGCTCAGCCAAGCAGATCATTTGAGAAAGCTTGCCGCTGAAGATACAATAGTGGACAGACCGCTGCTTGATTGTATTGGAAAGGAGACAAGGGGCTTTTGTAGAAGATGAACTCCACTGGGAAAAGCTTTATTCCACAACAGCATCGATTCTGTGGGGAAAAGGAGTTGAAGTGGGCGGATAGATCGCTGTTGATTTGAAATTAGACGGATAGATCGTCATTGATTTGAAATTGCATGGATAGATCGTCGTTGATTTGAAATTGGACGGATAGATCGTCGTTGATTTGAAATTGGACGGATAGATCGTCGTTGATTTGAACTCTAAGGGTAAAAATGATCATTGGGCCACCGGGGCTTTGATTTTGAGGAGGAATTTTGATCCATGAGAGATCCTGGGCCTGCGGCCCAAGCCATGGTGGCGTACGGTGCAATTGTCCTAGCGTACGCCAGGAATCTTTCATGGCCCGGTCCAGCTCCAAGCCCAAACCCGGCCCAGCTTGTCCCCATGTCGTATAAGCTTCCAGAGCACGAATGGAACCGCCATTCTGCGGTTTTGAACTTCCAAAACTCCTAAAAACTCTCAAAACTCTTCAAACCCCTACTCAATCCTCCTTTCTTTCCCCCTATTCACTCAATCTGTTGCATCCATGGCTGACTCCGGTGAAGGTGGCGGCAATAGTGGTGCCGGAGAAGAAGAGAGGCAAACTCGCATTGAAATCGAGACCTTGGGGACACAAATCGACAATCAATCACTGGTAAGGGCCTCGTCGAGTACTGGTGTAGGAGTTTCAGGGGGCGACGACAACGATGGTGGCCATGCAGAAGGGGGCAATGACGGCGACGGGCGGCGTACGCCAAGCACGGCGGGGCGTACGCCGGGTGTGATCGAGGCAGGAGGCCCACGGGTAAGTCGGTTGGACTTCCAAAGTGGTGTGGAGGGCTTGGTTGTGATGGGCATGGGCCCATTTGAGGCCGGCAGTGGCGGCGGGGATGATGGTGGTGATGGCGGTCGGCCGGAGACACCGAGGAGGGATCCGGCAAGAGGCAAGGATGGTTGAGGAGGAGGCTGCTATCGGGGTACCCATGTGGCCAGCGGAGTTTAGGCCAGCGACGGGGTCCTCGACGCACGTTCCCATTACGCGCGGGGACTTCGCGGAGTTTGTATCGGAGGAGGTGCTTGATCGGTTGCTGCGCGAGAACCCAGTGGTGGTGGAAGCAGTGATATCAGCCCGGGAGGAGAGGCAACGGCAGATTGCATAGGCCCAGGAGGAGGAGCGCCTGAGAGCTGAGGCCGAGGGGGCTAGAGTTGAGGAAGAGGCTTTAGTACAGGAGGCAGAGGTGGCCAAGCAGGACCAGGAGGAGGGTGGCCTAGCTCATGAGCGGGCGGTGGCGCGGTCAGAGGCTATACGGGTTGCAGGCCGTGTGGCGTTCGAGGCATGGGCCTATGTTCCCCCAGAGCCACACTTGTTCATACCGTCTGAGTTTGAGAGCTATATACCCCGCCGCGATGATTACGACGCAGAGCTCGTGCTGAGAGATCCAGAGTGGCACTTGTCCATGGACTGGGCGCAGGTATTCCTTTGAACTTGCTTATGATTTTTGTAGTCCTTTATTATTGTATCTGTACGTAGCCTGTTGTGTATGAACCTTGATAGCATAGTAGCTTGACGTGATGAATAGAACTTTGGGTAGAAAGCATTTGAACTCGACTGTAGACTTGTTAGAACCTTGATAAGAACCACGTGATAACGAACTTGAATCGACCGTAGGTTGCCTCGACTTGTCAATAGTGTAGAACTTGAACTCGACCAATAAAATACCATGCTCTTGATTTGACTGAACAATGCTTCTTTGGGAAGAGAATCGACTAAATAGGATACTCCATGCATACAAATCGACTAATAACCTGTTTTGACCCCGTAGTAGTTGTAAACCTTGAATCGACCACAGAATGTTGAATGTACCCTTGACCTTGACTGCTTGCCTTTACTTATGACCTTTCTTGATTTGACTGCTTGTTATGGTATGCATGCTGATGAAACTTTGCCCATTTTTGTCTTTTGTGGTGTGCAGAGGAGAAGAGGTAGTACACGAGGGCATGGTGGCCCAACTAGTTCCTTCAAGCTGTATAGAAGGTTGCCCCAACGGGTCAGGTCCTTAGTTGATGCCGCGGGATTCAAGCCATTCATCCTTACACTAATAGCAACGCTCAGCGACCACGCTTTGCTCACGGCGTTGGCTGAGAGGTGGTGGGATGTTTCCAACACCTTCCACCTTCTGATCGGGGAGATGACTGTGACTCCGGTGGACTTCCCTGCTCTGACTGGCCTGAGGGTAGGAGGAGAGCCTATCCCATTCGACTCGGGGATCCACAAAGATCCAGAGGCGCTGCAATGGTTCTTAGGTTATGTACCCGTGGGTACTTCAGAGACGATCCCTCACGACCAGTTCCACTAGTATTTGAAGGACATGGTCCCGAGCTCAGAGCAAGAGGAGGAGCAGATGGCGAGAGTCTACTTGTTGTACTTGTTCGGGGCCTCGCTGTACCCTAACAAGCGATCCACAGTGCATTTGGCCTACTTGCCAGCCCTTTTTGATTTACGCACAGCTGCTAGATACGACTGGGGAGGTACTGCTCTGGGGATGTGCTACAGCTTCATGGGGGAGTTCTCTCGAAGGAAGAAGGCAATTGCCGGCTACTGGAGGGTGTGGGAGGTAAGAAACCGAACTCTCAAGCCTTTACTTTTCGAGCATTTCCCTTTTCTTTTGACTTGTAACTGCTGTATTGATGCTTTGATTGTTTGAACTTGCAGCTATGGGCATATGGGGTACTGAAGATGTACCCTCCGGAGAACTCGTGCCCGAATTTGAAGATGCTTCCCCGTGCTCTGATATGGGGGCCACAGTATAGGGGTAAGAAGGCGTCGAGGGGTAGCCTTCAGGTCTTTCAGGCGTACCTCGACGAGCTGTCGGGCACTTAGGTAGAACACAGCTTTCTGTTGCTTATTATTGCCTTCGAATTGCTTTAACGCTGTCGCTGATCGACTGTTTGTTGTTTGATTGTTGAATGCTTGCAAGTGGAGTGGGACCCTTGGAGGACCGTGGAGGCTGAGCCAGAGTACCTTGCACGGAGCAGAGTGGTAGCTGCAAGCCGCGTGCTGCTTGAGTTGATCTTTGGGTGGCAGTGGTACTTGGGGGACCGAGTGACACGACAGTCACTTGAGACTCCAGAGTTTGTTGTGCCTGGGCCACTTCCGCCTCGTGCTTCACACACGGATCAGTACACGCTGGCCGAGCTGCAGCGCTTCATCGTCCCGGCAGGCCTTAATGCTTTCTTAAGGCCCGAGCGCAACTATGTTGTCTATCAGAGGCAGTACTTGGCGAGGCCGCTTGGAGTGATAGAGCACGGAGCTATGGAGGTCGAGGCTAGAGAGGCTGGAGAGGAGAGACGCGGACAGGGCAGCAAGACTGCTCGCTCGAGGGAGAGGAGTGGGCCTGCTATAGCGACGGGCCTTCCTCGACTTTCTTGGACGCTGGCCGTGCCGGATGCTCAAGGAGAG
This sequence comes from Rhododendron kiyosumense, assembly GCA_019656275.1. Taxonomy (NCBI): domain Eukaryota; kingdom Viridiplantae; phylum Streptophyta; class Magnoliopsida; order Ericales; family Ericaceae; genus Rhododendron; species Rhododendron kiyosumense. Next base: position 113,434 of record BPLS01032023.1, read on the forward strand.
AAGGCCACAGTTCAGTTCGAACCTGCTAGGAGAGAGCCAGAGGAGATCACAGGACCGGTACAATACTTTGCATCCCTTGCACTTTCCTTACTTCGACTTTCACATGTACACTTAATTTGCAATCTGATTTGGTCAAAATTGTAACACAGGCCCCGATGGAGTGGGTGCGAGAGGCATGGCGCTTGATGAAGGCCATGGAGAAGGAGTTTCACAGAATAGCTAGCGATGCCCAGTTGCGGCTGCATTATCCACCTCCAGCTCCAGTTCCTACTGTGCAGCCTCAGGTATAACTTTGAATTTTTGATAGAACATGCCCTGCTTTCCACATTTCAATATATATATGCAATATGTACACAAATGCTAACAAGCTAAATGCAATGCAGGGACAGGCTAGGGCGGCTCCTAGGAGGAAGAGCGTGCAACCTCCTCCGCAGAATAAGGTAGCACCGAGCTCTTCCCGACCAGTGGCGAGCACTCAGAGGGGCGTGCAGATCATTCCGGCCAGCGAGGAGCTCCAGTTCCGCCGAGAATTGAGGAAAAGGCCTGCGGAGAAGAGGCCTGCTAAGGGGCCTTCGCAAAAGAAGAGAGGAGAGGAGGAAGAAGAAGAAGAAGAAGAAGAGGAAGAGGAAGAGACGTCCCTTAGCAGTGGCTCTGACTCCGCGGATGATCCTAGGTTCCAGATGGACCCGCGAGAGATGGAGGAGAGCGAGGACGACGAGGACGAGGACCTGTTCGACGACTGAGGGCTACCATTGAGCCTTGGTCTATTTTGCTGTTTGACTTTGATACAGTAGATACTTTGGGACTTTGGATGCGAGGCCTGCATGCCTGTTGACTTTTGGGCGAGTGTGCCTTAATATTTTTACTTTGCTCGGGCCGGTGTACCGCTTGATACATTTCCACCTTTTGCTTTTTGGGGTAATGGTAGTAAATAATATCTGCATTTTCTGTTTAATGATTCCCTTTTAGTTAATGAATTTTAGCCAAAGAAACGAACAAACCGTCCCCTAACATCTAACATGCATTGATGAGTGTTCTGAATCGACACGGACACTCGCACATGCGCACAATGGACATAGCTCCAAGAAAAGATGGACAGAAAGGCCCTAGGATACAAGATACACCCCAGACACGCGGAGGATATGAGAAAATAGGCGCTGATAGGCCAAAATCCGTATTTCTCCAAAACGAAAGAAATTGACACTTTTGAAAGACTCTATAAACGTACAATGACTTGTAGAAACCACCAATATGGACAAAAACATCCCGGTATGAGAAAAATACCGATAAAAGCTAAAAATGTCGTAAAAATGGACATAAGACGCAAAAGATGACTCGATATGGTCCCGGACTGAAACCGATACCCCCGTGCAGTCACATAAGTCCTATGTAACGTGTACAGTATGACAAGACTTGGCAAAACCCCTTGAAACGAGATTCGACCCTCCGTATCCTCGATTTTAGCTTGAAATGGGCCACCAGGGTTTCGAAATCTTCGACGGGCGCGGCTTTTGGGATCCGACGCTTTGCTACAGTCCCAAATGGTGTTTAAGACTTACAGGAACCAAGAAATGGCCAAAGCAAACCCTGGAACTAAAAACGACCATGCGAAGGCAGTAGCTGCTGGAAACTGGTTTCTGGTTAACCAACCTGGCGTACGCCAAGGATTTGACTCCGTACGCCATGAAGTAGAGATTATGTACACGCCAGCTTTAAGTTGGCGTATGCCAAGTTCCTGAGAGTCAGATCCACTTGACTGACCAACTGTCCTTTTTCAGGGGGCTGTTTGTTTTTACCCTCACACGGCTTCAACATGTTTTCTGAGGATTCAGGGGGTAGGGTACTTGGCATTGTGTCCCCTTGGAGGCTAGTAGCTTGCCTGCATCCTCCATGTGAAATAGCAACGGAAAACTAAGGCCTATAAATCTGAGGTGCCTTCTTTGTGGCATTCACAGCCCCAATTGCTCCCTCTTTTCTCCAGTATATGCTTACATTGTCATGGATAATCCTCTCCCAACACTGCTCAGGCCCTGGCTAGTGTCCTTTTTGAGCGTTGACTGGCTCAATTTCTAGTACCACGGTCTTGCTTCATTCCGTTTCCTTCGGCATGTGCCACTCCGTCCGGTGCTTTTGTGGGCTGCCCTCAGATTCTGGGATCCTGACGTCCACGTCTTCCGCTTTGGCGATGACGAGATGTGCCCGACTGTTGAGGAATTCCAGGCGTACCTTCGCACCTACTCGTCCCCGACGCTCGTCGTTCCTCCCTGTCAAGTGAGTATGCCCAAACTGCTGGTCAGCTCGCTTAACATCTCTCGGGGTCTGGTGAACACAATTCTGGAGGGTGGCCAGGTGAACATTCTCCGGCTGATTGAAATGTATAGTCCGGATGTCGATTTGGATGGTCCGAATAGCGAGGAAGTTCAAGCACGTCCGCGCTTCGCCCTGGTTATTTGATTGCTTGCCGCCTATCTGCTCATTCCTGCCGACGGGCGGGTCAACCCTTTGCTTGTGAGCGTAGCCGCTCAGATGGGGGCGCAAAGAAATGTGTTCCCTTTGGTCTTGGCGGAGACACTCTTGGGTTTGGATTTGGTGAGCACTGGCCAGTCGGCCGTATTTAGCGGGAACCCGCTCTTGCTTCAGGTAGACTCACTCAGCTCACCTTTTTCTGGTTTTTCGCACATTCTCATTTTACCTCGACACTCGGCTTAGGCTGCTTCCTAGCTTCTCACTTGTCTTTTCCCTCTGGCCTTATCTGATTTCTTACTTGTCTTTTCACTCATGCAGCTGTGGTTGTCAGACAAATTGAGTCTACTGCACCCACCGGTAGTGGGCTGGAATCTGTTCCCGAAACGGATCCATCAGAGGGAGATGAGATATCCTGACTTGGACGTAGAAGGCTGGTATGAGTTCATGCAGGAGATGCAGCCTGATGAAATTGCTTGGAGGTGCCCTTGGTTGGACCGCCCAGACATGGCCATCCATTCTGACAGCTTTGATAGGATTGTTATCGCGGGGCTAAACAGCTTTACGTTTTACATTCCCTGGCGGATCCTTCGCCAATTGGGCGCTTTGCAAGAGAACACTCGTATCAGCACCAGGGGCTTCCATCTTCCCAATTTCAATGCTCAGACGCTGAACGGTTACCAGAGGCGTTGGGGCCTAAGGATTCTCCAAGCAGAGATGCCAGATTTTAACCCTAAGCTGAGGAATCGCTACAAACAGTGGCTAAGAGCAGATGTGCATGCAAGAGCAAATATTGGCTGACTCCAAACCACTTTGCTGTACTTAGAATAAGCTGTGAGCCGTTAAGCTTCTCAAGCATTTTGTTCTCTTTTTCATGCTTTACTGCTTTTAAGGCTTTTATGCTCAGTTTGTATATTAGACGTAGTAGTTTTGCAAAAATAAAGTTGAAAGATGAAGGGTTTCCCCCTTTTGAATTTTCCAATGCAGCTTCAGCCCGCCTTTTGGACTTTGAACTATCTCGGCCTTGGTACGAACCCAAAATGTCATATCGTGGATCAGCTTGATAGGATATGACCGGGTCTCGGAGAGAGACTGCCTACGTATCCCTTTGCAGGGAATCAGGTCAGAATGTAGTTCAGGCAAAGGTTCGCTCTTGTATTTTACCTCTCCTTTAACGCTCTAATTTTTGCCTTGAACCGCCTTAACAGGTTTCGGTCTAGCGAGCTTTTGATTTTGCCTATTTATTTTTGCCTAGACCTCCTTAGGTTTTCGGTCTAGTAGACTGCTCTAACTTTTGCTTGGAATCGCCCACCCTTGTGGTTTTCGATCCAACGAGCATCTCTCAGGGGTAGTAATACTTGAGCTGATCCAAGTTGACCAAGGTACTGAATTCATTGCCGTCGAGGTCGATGAGCCTAGCAGCACCCCCGGATAGGATGGTCTTGATGATATATGATCCAGAATGCTTCGGCCGGAATTTCCCACGGGGATCGAACACTGGAGCCCGAATCTCCTTTGTAACCATGTCGCCTTCGACTAATCCTCTCGACTTCACTTTCTTGTTAAACACACGGGCAATTCGACGCTGATACCCTTGAACATGATACAGGACACGGAGCCTTCTCTCGTCAAACAACATAAGCTCGACAAATCTTCCATTCAGCCATTCAGCTTCCTCGAGACCACTTTCAGCCATGATTCTCAGGGACGGGATTTCAAGTTCAATGGGGAGAACTGCCTCCATTCCATAAACCAAAGAGAACGGAGTTGCGCCTGTGGAAGTGCAGATCGAGGTACGGTACCCCCAGAGGGCCAACGGTAATAACTCATGCCAATCCCTCGCAGACTCAGCGGTCTTCTTGATGATCATCTCGACGTTCTTGTTCGCAGCTTCAACTGCTCCATTTGTCTGTGGACGATAGGTCGTTGAATGATGGATCTTGATCTTAAATTCCTCGAAGAGCTCCAGGACCCTGCCTTTGAAGTGACTCCCATTATCCGAAACGAAAGCCTGGGGCACACCGTACCGGTAGATGATGTTCTTTCGAATGAACTGCGCGACTTGCACCATTGTCAGGGTCTTGTAAGATTCCGCCTCAACCCACTTGGTGAAGTAATCAATGGCTACCAATATGAACTTGTGGCCATTTGAAGCAGAGGGTTTGATCATCCCGATAACGTCGATTCCCCATACTGAGAAAGGCCAGGGCGAGGTCATGCCATATAGTTCGGATGGAGGGACATGCTGCAAGTTTGCGTGAATCTGACACTTGTAGCAGCGCCACACATAGTCAATACACTGTGACTCCATTGTAGACCAATAATAACCCTGCCTAAGGATTTTCCTTGCGAGCATGATGCCGCTCATGTGAGGACCGCAGACTCCTTTGTGAATCTCCTCCATTATCCTGGTCGCTTCGGCGCCATTCACACACAGCTTGTGCATCCCGCAGTGAGACCTTCGATACAATTTTCCCCCACAGATGATGTACTGAGCGGCCAGCCGTTGCAAAGCGATTCGATCCTTCCTAGTAGCCCCAGCGGGAAACTCCCCGCGCTCCAAAAAATTCCAGATATCATGGTACCAGGGTAGGCCATCATCGACATCATCGATGGCGTTGACGTACTCGTAAGCGGGCAGATCCCTCTATTCGATCACAATCGGTCGCATCTTGACCCCTATCGGAAGTTCGATCATTGAAGCCAAGGTCGCTAAAGCATCGGCGAACTAATTCCTCAAGCGGGGAACATGGGTGAAGGTCACCTTATTGAAACAAGGAATCCGTTCCTCCAAGTCCTGGTGATAAGGCTTCAGCTTTTCCTCACGAACCCTCCAATCTCCGTTAGCTTGGGAAACCACCAAGTTTGAATCTCCGATAACCTCGAGATTCTCGACTCCTAGTGCAATTGCTGCTTCCATCCCAACAATTCAGGCCTCATACTCAGCTTGATTGTTAGTAACATCGAAATTCAGTTTGAAAGCGAGCGGAATATGAACGCCGGCGGGCGTGTTCAGCAACACCCCGATTCCAAATCCTTTCTGGTTGACAGCCCCATCAAAGTAAAGCGTCCATACCTCCTCGACCACAGTCAGCACATCCTCGTCCGGGAAAGTGAAATCCACATCTTCCGGCCCTTCCACCGGGTGATCGGCCAAGAATTCTGCCACAGCACGGCCCTTCACTAATTTTGTTGTAACATGCTGGAGATCGAACTCAGCTAGCAGAAGCAACCAACGTGCTAGCTTATAGGTGAGCGCTGGCTTCTCGAACAGATACTTAATAGGATCCATCCGAGAAATCAACTTCACCGAATAGGCTAGCATGTAGTGTCTAAGCCTTTTGGTAACCCAAACTAGTGCCCAACATGTCTTTTTCAGAGAGGTGTATCGCTCCTCGCTTCCCGACATCTTGTTGCTCAGATAGTAGATGGCTCTTTCGGCTTTGTTTTCCCCTTTCTGCGCCAGCAAGCAACCCATAGCTGTCGGGGTCATAGACAAGTACAGAATTAACGGTCGACCCGGAGTTGGCGGCATCAACCCTGGAGGGTTCTGCAGATACGTTTTATTAGATTCGAAAGCGGCCTGGCACTTTTCTGTCCACTCGAATGGGACATCCTTCTTGAGTAATCGAAACAGCGGCTCACAAGTCAGAGTCAGCTTAGCGATGAACCTGCTGATAAATTGCACCTTTCCCAGAAAACTCCGAACTCCCCTTTCAGATTGCGGAGGCTCCATTTCGAGAATCGCTTTGATTTTGGATGGATCCATCTCGATTCCTCTCTTGGTAATCAGAAACCCCAGCATCTTGCCGGCTGTGACCCTAAATGTACACTTCTGCGGGTTGAAGCGCACATTGTACTTGCGAAGCCTTTCGAGAAACTGCCTGAGTGAAGGAATGTAGTCATCTTCCTCCTTGGCCTTCACAATCATGTCGTCGACGTACACCTCAACCGTCTTGTGGACGAAGTCATGAAGCAGGGTTGTCTGTGCGCTTTGAAAAGTGCAGTCAGCATTCTTCAAACCAAACGGCATCTTGACATAGCAGTAAGTCCCCCATTCAGTGATGAATGTCGTTTTCTCTTGGTCCTCTGGAGCCATGAAGATCTGATTGTATCATGCGAACCCATTGACAAACGAGAGCAAAGCATGCCCCGCCGTGTTGTCCACAAGCACATCAATGTGAGGCAAGGGAAAACTGTCTTTGGGGCTTGCTTTGTTCAAGTCCCTGAAGTCGACACAGACTCGAATCTTCCGTCCTTCTTAGGCACGGGCACGATGTTAGCAACCCATTGGGGATATTCAGCTACCCTCAGAAACCCTGCGTCAATCTGTTTGGTGACCTCTTCCTTAATCTTCTGAACCCAGTCCGGCCTCATTCTGCGAAGCTTCTGTTTGACAGGAACAGCCCCTGATAGCAAAGGAATTCGGTGCTGGACTATTTCAAGGTCGATACCGGGCATGTCTGCGTGAGACCAGGCAAAAACCTCGGCGTAATCCTTGAGAGCTTCGATTGTGGCTGCGTGGTTTGCCAGGGACAAAGTGGAACCAATTTGCATCATACGGGGGTCGTCCTCATCTTTCAGATTTATTGAAATTACTTCATCTTTTAGAGGCTGAGCATGCCTTTCGTCTTCCCTTTCGATGAGGGAACGCAACTCGGCCGGGATGTTCCCGTCGAAGTCGATTCCTTCATTGTCGGGGTCGACACAGTTTATGTAGAAATCAGCAAAGTAGTCGGAAGCAGGATCATGCATTTCATAAAACCCAGAGGGGTTGCCAAGTACAGTCGACTCAAACTCAAAGTAAAAGCTATGACGTGGAGGGCTGAGAGGCACAAACTCCGACTCTGAGCTAGACTTAGACTTGACAGACTCTGTGTCAGATTAGATACATCATCAATGCATGTTAGACGGGGAGTAAAAATGCAGTTATTAATACTACCCTTTGCTTCGGCAATGAGTGGATCATTGAGAACATCTGGAGAATCAGGCCCGAGCATCAGCACTTCAGCTTCGTCTTCCTTGCCAACCAAACCCACTTGGGAGAGCAGCACCTCTAAACCCCCTTGATCGAAAGCTCCCAACTAGTCAGCCTTTTCCTTGATTGTGACCAGCTGCCTTCTGAATTCTTTCGCTACCAGCTCTTCTTCTACTATTTCCTCCTCGTCATCAAACCAAGTGTCCGCAGCGAAGATCTCGAAGCCCGATAGCCAGGTCCTGGTCACTGATCCCAAAATGGTTCAGCCTGCCCCAGATAAGCAATGCCTCCTCCTTCGCGGATGAAATAGCTGTCGGGGTTACCATAAAGGGTTCGAGATTTTCCCGTATCTTTCCCTCGTTTGGTCTTTTTGGTAGGGGGAGTGTATCTCAGGCCAAAGCGGCCTTCGGTAAAGGGAAAGACAGGGAACTCAGCGATCCCTTGCTGGTTGATCCCGAGCCGTAAGCCAGGCATGAACGACATCTTTCTCATGATTTTGAGAGCATCAGAGCTGATGATAAAGTCGTCATCCATGGTGATAGCTAGGACTAAGCCGGAGGTATCAAAAGCGAATCCCCCAAAATCTGAGTCTTCTTCCCCGTGCATGATCCCTAGAGCAGGTGTCCCATCATCCTTGAGCGGGCGGATCCCAGAGTCTCCGCAGATGGTTAAAGTCCCAGAAGGAAGCCCCAGCATGACCTTCTGGTGGAGAGTTGACGGTACGGCCATGATGTCTGATCTATGCAGCCAAGGCCTTCCTAACAGCAAGTTGAAAGTGGCGGGGATGTCAACCACGTGGAATTCCACATCCATTTCAAAGCCCTCGGCATCGAGCTTAAGCATTAGAGTTCCTTCCACCAAACGACGCGTGTTGTCATAAGCCTTGACCGCTAGATTGGAAGGCGTGAAGTTAGCCTTAGTGAGCCCTAGACGATAAGCAACCCTCATCGGACAGACGTTAATTGCAGACCCATTGTCAATCAGCACGGTCGGCACCCAATGTCCTTTGCACTTGATAGTGATGTGCAACGGGCGATTATGGGCAGTCCCGTCGACGGGCAGATCCTTTTCAGTGAAAGTGACGGAATGCTTAGAAAGCAATGGCAGCACCAAGGCAATCATGGCCTCGGGGGTGATGTCGGTTGGTACGGTAAGACGGGCCAGCACTGCAGACAGCCTTTCTCGATGGTCCTTTGACGATGATATCAAACCCCAGACAGAAACAGTGGCAGGGATCCTTTCAAGTTGTTTCAGAATAGCATCCTCTTCTGGCACTCCGCTAGGAATGGGTGGAGCGTTCTTTTAAGTAGAGGGAACTATAGGCCTTTGATCCCCACTGAGATTGGATGAGCTCCCACCCGAAAGATTGGGCGGTTGGAAGACTCGACCGCTTCTAGTAACATTGGCAACCTCCCACCAAGGCGATGTGTCCACAAAATTCCAAAAGTCGGCAGGCACTTCCTCTAGCTTGCTCTTCCCCTTGTCGATTGATGCAACCTGATCTGGAGCTGTAACCCATTCCTAATCACTCATGACCAGTCCTTCCCAAAAAGCTGGATCCTGAGCAGCAGCCTCCTCGAAAGGTGTCCCCGGGTTAGTGACGAACGGTACATCTCAGAAACCTCCATCCACCAAAACAGTGTTGACAGTCCAAATTTCATCCCCAACTTGCATGTCGACCACTTTGTCATCCTTCCAAAAGTCAGCCGAGAGGGGGTTCTTGTTTAGGTCGACGATCTCATCCACATTCCACAGATCATCAGGTGGTGCATTGAGAACCATGATCGAACAGTCGTCAGTTGGAGCTATTAATGGACGCGGCTGTTCCAAAGGGATGATGTTGACGGTCGGATCTACCCCAAGGTCATACTCGTGCACAGCATCTGAGAGCACGTCGATCAGAGGCAAAAAAGCTCCCAGTCGGCGGGGCTCATTGGAAACACCTTCCCTTTCGACATAGAATTCCAAGTACTGCTCGTCTATGTCGTCGTTAGTGTTGACTTCCCCTATGTTGAGGTCCTGGGGCTCGACTGGTTATACAACATCAGGTTCTGCACCCTACACGTATTCCTTGTCCTCTTCTTTGAGCATGACTGGCTTTGGTTGGTAGAAAAGCATGAATAATGACAGGCCATCTAGCTGGTCTGCTCGTGCTGCAATCCATTCCTCCTCCCACTGGTCTAGCTGTTCTTGATCGACGACCAGGTTCTAAGGGAAACCCAAGTGATACTGCTCATCCCAGTCGTGGGCAAGCGCTTCCCATTCTTTTGCCTTGTCTTCCAGGTCCCACCCGACGGCTAGCATATTGACACTTGCGTCCTCCGGAAAAGCTACGCACGTTTGGGGTAGTAGATGGAGGTTATATGGTCAGTGGGGTTGAATATGGTGGAGCTAGGCTGGACTATAGTGGAGGCGAGGGTTATCTGGCTGACTTGAGGGTGGCCGTTATGCTGCGGCATGGAGTTGGTAATCACATTAGGCTTAGGAGGGGTCAGAATGGTCCCACTGTCTACCAAGTCTTGTATCGCATGACGGAGGCGATAATGAGAGTCCGTGTAATGACCGGGCATCTGGTGATAGGCGCAGAAGGCATTCGGGTTATGGCTAGGGGATGGATTTTGGGGTAGTGGAGTCGGATCCAGCGGTTTGAGGTGACCTGATTTAGTCAACCTTTCTAGCACTTGAGACAGTGGAGCTTCAAACTTGGTGAAGTTTCGGGGTTGGTTGCGGTTTCAGGGTTTTGGAGGAGCTTGGACCGGTTGACATCAGCGATGTGGTTGGAATCTTGAGGGGTGCTACTGCCGGCAGATGTGGCATTGGCATAGCTGTTATTGCCGAACAAAGCAGTGCTGCTCCCTGTGTAAGCATGAGTCTTAGCTTTGGATCCCGAGGAGGAGGAAGGAGTGTCACTTCGTGGCAGAATCCCAGTTTGGAGAGCTTCTTCAATAGCAAGGCCGGACTCGAAGAAGGTATCGAAATCGGCCCCTTGAACTAGTACCAGATTCTTGGCAAAATCGGGCTGCAGATTGCGGGAGATGATACGGATTTGGTCCTTCTCACTCGGCCGATCGGTCATGACGGCAGCCTTGGCCCTCCAACACTTGATGAAGTCTGCGAAAGACTCCTTTGCATTCATCTTGGTTGACTCCAACTCTCGAGTGGTCATTTTGAGCTAGGCGTTGTAGCTATACTGGGCGTAGAAAGCCGCGCCGATGTCTTCCCACGTCCTGCGCTTGGAGATGTCAAGAGACAAGAACCACTGAAAAGCTGGTCCAGCCAAAGTCTGAGGGAACAACTGGGCCATTGCTTCCTCTTCGACCCCATGCAGCTTCATCGCACCGTGATAAGCTAACAGATGGGTTTTCGGTTCATCTGTCCCATCGAACTTTGCAAAGTCCGGCATTTTGAACCTTTCAGGGAGCCTTGCATTCGGAAAGAGGCAGAGACGGTCCATGTACAATCCTCCGGCGCTGATCCTTTCGGACTTAGCAACTGCCTCCTCCAGTTTAGCCATCTTGGCGATTAGGGCAGCCATTTCAGGATTCGCAACGGGCTGTTCGGCTGGAATGTCCTCCCCGGCTAAGATTTCGCGCTCTTGTCTTTCTCATTCTATCCTGGCGACTGGGAGCTTTTCGTTGATGAGAGCCTGCAGATTAGCCATGGCAGTATCGGCTTGGTCAGCCCTTTACTGCATGATAGCCAAGTTGTGCTGGAGATCGGCTAGAATTGTAGTAAGATTCGGTGGCGAAACGTCTGCCATGTCGAGGATTTCTGTCTTGACCAATTTTGGAGTTACGGGTGGAGATGGAGAGGACGGAGGAGATTCGTGCTGAGTAGTCGGTGATGAGTCCTCCCTTGACAAAGTGCAGAGCTGGGCCTCCGTTGTGATGAGCAGAAAAACAATCCCCCAAACAGACCCGACGGACATTCCCAAGTAGGTTTGGCTCTTGATTTCGAAGCTCCTCATGGCATAGCTAAACAGCAAAATATAAGAGCTCAATGACAGCCTGCAACAGTTTATTTTGAAAGAATTGAAAGAATGAAAAGTGAGCATGTGAACGTCGTCGGTGTCCTCCTAGACTCTAATACTAGAGGGAGTCCAACTCATGCTGTTCGGACGCTGCCATGGAATCCTCAAATTTCTTTTTGACGGTGTATCCTTATTTTGGGTTGATTGACACTAAGAGATGTCAAAACAATCTAAACCTTTTGACTGCTTCTTTCTCGAAGTTTCAACCTTGGAGGTCGGAACAACTCGGTGCAGATGGCGTGAGACCATAACCGAAGTGGTGTAAGCAGCATTGTGCCGGAGCCTTGACGGTGTAAGTGATTAGCACTTTAACCTAGATGGTGTGGGTATCACGACATTCTCTTCGTTGTTCCTAATTTCTGTTTGAAACTTCGACTGGATTTAGACAAAAGACTTAAACAGTCTTGATTTCACAAAGTCTCACTGACCCAAGGATTTTGGAAAATTGACAACGTGCGACATCGGGATGGACGACTCTTCATCGGTCCACGGTAGGGTCCTAACAGCTACGAGGCGGACTCGAGACCAACCTAAAAGCCGCCATAGCATGCTCCTACGCAAAACGGAATGAATGTATGTACAGGCATGCGATAAGGAAAGCGGTAACACATAGACAGCTTATGGGGGTTAGATGCAAGTAATCCTACCCTGCAGGTCCCTGTCCTCGTTTGAAAGGTTCTAGTGCTTTGTACGCATGTAGAGGCCGGTTTTGGTTTAAAAGGGGTTCCTCTGACTAGAGCCGCGGTATACCTTCCACTGCAATACGTTCAGCAAAGCAATGGTCGAACGGTATTACGACTCATCATCGTCCAAGGTTGTTGGGTGTTCGAGGACCGCGGGCTCCAGTAAACTGTGCCGATTACCCAAAACACCTCAATAGGGCTAGCCAATATCGATGCAAATGGAGAATGCTAAAGAATGATTGAATGAGAGAGAAACGCAGGATTTTGGAAATGCCTTTTGAAGCTTGGCTCACTTTCATTAATCAATACTTGGACAAAATTATACAAGTGAACAATAGTAAAAGCCCCAGTTCAGATTGGTCGGATGCTGAGATCCTGTTACGTTACCATTCCGTTCTTCAGCAGCGTGAAGCATACTGTTTTGACAAGCTTTCGAAAATTGTTCTTTTATGTAGTAATCGCCAAATACTAATCAATGTAATTGTCCCCAACAGAGTCGTCACTGTGGGCACACGCCCCAAAATTTACGGGATCTGGTTTGTGAAATTGGGTGCGGCCTTCTTTTGAAAAGCGCGGCGAAATGCCTCGATTCAGACTCGCCACTCGGTTTTTAGCGGTGAAACACCCAAGGAACCGAACTCGAGAACATTTTTGCTACGTTTGCTTTGATTTGGAAAAGTTTGATTTGATTTGAAAAAGGCACAGACTGGTCCGTCGTCACCTTCGATATCTGAGGTTCGGGAGCCAGGTTACGAGAGGGGAAGGGTTTTATGGCACCCCTCTCGCCCAATCCGGGGATCGGTCTCTACTCAGGCATTTTGTAAAATGTTTGCATTTTTCTCTCATTTGATCATTTTTAGCCAGTTAGGGCGGGGGAACATTTAATGGGGGTTTATACTGTAATACCTTGCAGTTTATATGGCAAAATGCTTATGAATAATGATTTGCTTGAAGTGGATAAGCATAAAAACATAGATTAAGAACAAGCACTGTGAACAGTTCACCGGGATGGTGTACGCTGCTTTTCAAGCGCGTAAGCAGGCAGCATGCTGACACGCAGTGGTCGAGCCACTGCACGCCACCATACCTTGCGCACGCCACCCTATAACTGGCGTACACTACCCTCTTGATTGTTTACAGTCTTTGCTCTCAACCCTCTGGGCTCTGGAATGGACCAGCACACACCCAGGACAAACCACGCAGTTTATGCACATATACAGACATAGGAAATGGCCAAGAGCCATGAAAACAGCAAAGAAAACCCCCATAAACAGAGTGGGGAAGAACATGAGGCCAGGATTGAACTATGATGTAAGGGCCCGGCACTGAACTTTAGCATACATGCCGTACGCCACTCTTGAGAGTCCGTACGCCATGCTTGCATGTTGTCCAGTGTTTGGCTTTACATCATCTGGGCTCTGGAACATGACCAGAAACACCCTAGAGGCCTTAGAGAGCAAGACAGATGCAGGTACTAAAAGTTACAATTAAACAGTTCTAAAATACAGAAAGCAATAAACTGGTTATTAGCATGCTAAAATGATGACAGAAAAGATTTAAGCAATAAACAGACACCCCATGATCCCCACGCCAGCAGTGCACGTACAGCCATTACTGGCGTACGGCTTGAGAAGGTTGGCGTGCGCCATGCTTTGTCTCTTACGATTGTTTTATTTTAACAGAAAGGGGCCTGGACTAGTATCAATTACTAGCCAGAACCTCTCTGGTTCCCCTTAGGGGTTGAAAACAGAAAGCCACGCAAAGGTGGTATACCTTTGGTGCAAGGGATGGAGGGTGGTTTGAGTTTTAAAGGTTGAAGATGGAGGTTGGATGGTGACTGATCAGTAATGTGGGTGTGGTACTCCTCTTCCTCTTACCCCTTTCAATGGAGAAGAGAGAACAAGAGAGAGAAAAGAGAGA
>BPLS01032023.1:127517-169315 GCA_019656275.1 Rhododendron kiyosumense
GCTCTTGGTTATTGAATGTGGTTAACCCCTTGCAAATGAATGCAAGGGGGGTATTTATGGTGGAGTGAGGGACTGAGAGGAGGGCAGTCAGCTGGGGTTAGGGGTTTGGTTAGGTTAAGGAGGGAGCCTCCCATGCATTAAATGCATGGGACTAGGTGATGGGGTATGTAGGAGAGAGAGGGGACGTTCCTTGCAGAAAGCAATGATCAGGAGGCTCTGCACTGTACTGGGGTGGTTACCAAGTCTCGAGCACGTGACAGAAAAGTGGTGATTTGACCGGCCTTGACCATGCGTACGCCACCCACAGACCGCCGTGCGCCAGGTCAAACTTAGTCAACGGTCGATGTCCGACACGTGGCAGCTTCCTGGCGCACGCCAAGTAAAAGCTGGCATAAGCAGGTAAGGTTTTGCTGTGGTTTATCTGACTCTGGCTTTTGAAGGGTTTTGAAGGGATTTGGAATGGGTTTGAAAGAGGAGAATCCAACGTCCAAAGCTCAAGACCTTCCATCGACCTCAGAGCGTTTTCAACCTTTTATCATCATCGGGGTAATCAAAAGACCGCAAACGCGCTGATCCAGATAGTCCAGAATAGGGTGTCTACAACTTTTTGAGAGGTACTCGATTCAAGATATAAGCAGCGGTAAGTATGACTTCGCCCCACAAACCTTTACTTAATCCTGCATTGCTTAGCATAGCAACCACCATCTCAGATAAAGTTCTATTCTTCCTTTCGACCACTCCATTCTGTTGTGGTATATAAGGTGCAGTTACTTCATGAATTATCCCTATTGATTCACAATAATCAGGAAAGTGATATTCACCACCCCTTTCAGACCTAAGACGTTTTATTTTCAAACCACATTGATTTTCAACTTCAGTCTTATAAGCAACAAACTTATCAATCACTTCATCTTTGGAATGAAGCAAATAGACATAGCAAAATTTCGAATAATCATCTATGAATGTTGCCATATAAAGTTTTTCGCCTACATCACTATGAATCAATTCAAGTAATGAAGAAATCCGCTCGATTTTAAAAAAAGGCAATCTGGTTATCTTTGATTCCAAACAAATCTTACATTTATCAACCATATCATTATCAGATTTAGGAATTAGTCTAGATTTAATCATGCAATCCATTTTCCTTGTACTGATATATCCTAAACGAGTATGCCATAAAGAAAAAGAATCAAGCATATAAGCAGAAACAACTGTGTTATTGATATTAAGCTTAAACATCCCCTCAGTTACATAGCCTTTGCCAACAAACACACCACCCTTGGACACAATAATTTTGCCCGACTCAAATACAACTTTAAAGCCATACTTATTAAGTTGATTTGCAGACATGAGATTCTTCCTAACTTCCAGAACATGATACACATCAGTAAGAGTCAGCGTCTTGCCAGAAGTGAACTCCAAATCCACTTTTCCTTTACCCATAACGGGTAAAGTTGATGCATTTCCTATGAACAGAACGGTGCCATCTGCAACTGGTTTATACTCAGTAAAAAACCTTTTGTCATTGCAGACATGCTTTGTCACACCAGAATCAAACTAGCAATCTCCAGCATCTTCGAGGATATTCACCTCGGAAACAACAACAATGAATGTAGAATTCTTTGCCCCAGATGCTCCTAGATTTCCACTAGAATTCTTCTTTTTCAGGGATCGGCAATCTTTCTTAAGATGCCCAGGTTTGCCGCTATGCCAGCAACCAGTGTCGGTAGGATCCAGTTTCTGCTTCTTCCACTTACCAGAAGACTTGTCACCGCCCTTGTTCTTGCGTTTCTTGTTGGAACTTTCTTCCACCACATGAACCTTAGAAGTAGAATTATCCTTACCCTCCTGACGCCTTGTCTCTTCCTCCACCCGAAAGTGTTGGGCCAACTGATCAAGGGTATATTCCTCGGTCTTGTGTTTGAGTTCCTCTTTGTAGTCTTTCCAAGATGCAGACAGTTTGTCAATAATAGAGGAGACAATAATAGATTCATCCATATGTATATTCTTAACCTTAAACTGTCTGAGAATATACTAAATCTCATGCAACTGATCAATGACAGGCTTTATATCAACCATGCGATAATTCATAAACTGACTAACAAGAAATTTCTTACTTGTAGCGTCATCAAAAAGATACTTATCGTTGAGTGCATCCAAAGTTCCTTTGCAGTCATTGAATTCTGATAGACGTCGAATAGTGCATCCGACAGTGCATTGAGAATGTGTCCTCTACAGATGTAGTCATCATTCTCCCATTTGCCCCTTTCACGGGCCTGTTCCATAGTTTCATCATCCGGATTTTCCGGTATTTCCAAACTTGGAGTAGTCAGAACATAAACCACCTTCAAGGTAGTCAACAAGAAGTGCATCTTCTTCTGCCAACGCCTAAAATTCTCGCCTTTAAACCTGTGGGCACACGTCCAAAAATTTCTGGGATTTTGTTTGTAAATTTTATTGGGTGCGGCCCTCTTTGGAAATAGCGCGGTGAAACGCCTCGATTTAGAGTCGCCACTCGGGTTTTAGCGGTGAGGCACCAAAGGAACCAAACTCGAGAATACTTTTGCGACGTTGGCTTTGATTTGAAAAAGGCGCAGACTGGTCCGTCGTCACCTTCGATATCTGAGGTTCGGGTGCCAGGTTACGAGAGGGGAAGGGTTTTATGGCACCCCTCTCGCCCAATCCGGGGATCGGTCACTACTCAGGCATTTTGTAAAATGTTTGCATTTTTCTCTCATTTGATCATTTTTAGCCATTTAGGGTGGCGGAGCAGATAATGGGGTTAATACTGTAACAGCTTGCAGTTTAGATGACATAAATATTTATGAATGATGATTTGCTTGAATTGAATTAACATAAGAACATAGATTGAGAACAAACACTGTGAACAGTTTCACCGGGATGGTGTACGCTGCTTTTCAAGCGCGTGAGCAGACAGCATGCTGGCACGCAGTGGCTGAGCCACTGCACGCCACCATACCCTGCGCACGCCACCTAAGAGCTGGCGTAAACTACCCTCTTGATTGTTTACAGTCTTTGCTCTCAACCTTCTGGGCTCTGGAATGGACCAGCACACACCCAGGACAAACCACGCAGTTTATAAGACAGTTTATGTACATATACAGACATAAGAAATGGCTAAGAGCCATGAAAACAGTAAAGAAAACCCCATAAACAGAGTGGGGAAGAACATGAGGCCAGGATTGAATAATGATGTAAGGGCCAGGCACTGAACCCCGTCATATGTGCCGTACGCCACTCTTGAGAGTCCGTACGCCATGCTTGCATGTTGTCCAGTGTTTGGCTTTACATCATCTGGGCTCTGGAACATGACCAGAAACACCCTAGAGGCCTTATAAAGCAAGAAAGATACAGGTATTGAAAGTTACAGTTAAACAGCTCTAAAATACAGAAAGCAATAAACTGGTTATTAACATGCTAGAGTGAGGACAGAAAAGATTTAAGCAATAAACAGACACCCCATGATCCCCATGCCAGCAGTGCACGTACAGCCATCACTGGCGTACGGCTTGAGAAGGCTGGCGTGCGCCATGCTTTGTCTCTTACGATTGTTTTATTTTACCAGAAAAGGGCCTGGACTAGTATCAATTACTAGCCAGAACCTTTCTGGTTCCCCTCAAGGGTTGAAAACAGAAAGCCACGCAAAGGTGGTATACCTTTGGTGCAAGGGAGGGAAGGTGGTTTGAGCTTTGAAGGTTGAAGATGGAGGTTGAATGGTGACTGGCTAGCAATGTGGGTGAGGGATGCTTCTCTATCTCTCACTCTTTCAATGGGGAAGCAAGAACAAGAGAGAGAAGAGAGAAGTGGATTGGGCTTCTTGAATGTGGTTAACCCATTGCAAATGAATGTAAGGGGGGTATTTATGGTGGAGAGAGGGACTGAGATCAGGGCTGATCAGTTGGGGTTAGGGGGGTTACGTTAGGTTAGAGGGAGGAGTCCCATGCATTAAATGCATGGGACTAGTTGATGGGTTGGGTAGGAGAGAGAGGGAAACGTCGCTGCAGAAAGCAATGATCAGGAGGCAAGTCTCGAGCACGTGACAGAAAAGCGGTGATTTAACCGGCCTTGACCATGCATACGCCACCCACATACCGCCGTGCGCCAGGTCAAACTGAGTCAACGGTCGATGTCCTACACGTGGCAGCTTCCTGGCGCACGCCAAGTAAAAGCTGGCGTAAGCAAGGTAAGGTCCAGCTAGGGTTCATCTAGCTCTGGCTTTTGAAGGGTTTGAAGGGATTTAAAATGGGTTTGAATGAGGAGAGTCCAACGTTCAAAGCTCAAGACCTTCCATTGACCTCGGAGCGTTTTCGACCGTTCATCATCATTGGGGTAACAAAAAGACCGCAAACGCACTGATCCGGATAGTGCAGAATAGGGTGTCTACAGGAGCCCCCCTTTGACGGCACTTGGAGCACCGTTTGATCGGGTACAAGTAACATCAAAGGCTTACTAAACACCCTCTCGAGGATATCCAAAACAGAACGCACTTGGTTGAAGAAGACATGAATTGTAAAGAACCTGATTGGTTGAACTTAGCCGAGCAGATCATTTGAGAAAGATTGCTCCTTGCGGAGGACATAATAGATGGACGAACCACAGCTGGAATGCATTGGAAGGGAAAAAAGCTTTATTCCACAAAAGCATCGACTCTGTGGGGAAAAAGGAATTGAATTGGGTGGACGGATCGCCGTTGCTTTGAATTGGGCGCACGGATCGCCGTTGATTTGAATTGGGTAGACGGATAGCCATTGATTTGAAATTGGATGGATAGATCGTCGTTGATTTGAAATTGGGCGGATGGATCGCCGTTGATTTGAATTGGACGGATAGATCGCCGTTGATTTGAAATTGGAAATTGGACGGATAGATCTTCGTTGATTTGAAATTGAACGGATAGATCGTCGTTGATTTGAAATTGGACGGATGGATCGCCGTTGATTTGAAAATTGGGCGGATGGATCGCCGTTGATCTGAATTGGACGGATAGATCGCCGTTGATTTGAAATTGGAAATTGGACGGATAGATCGTCGTTGATTTGAAATTGGACGGATAGATCGTCGTTGATTTGAAATTGGACGGATGGATCGGCCCCTACTTGGGGACAGGTCCACCACAGATATAAATGAGCATTGGGCCACCGAGGTCTTAATTTTGAGCAAGAATTTCGATCCAAGTAATATTTGGGCCCACGGCCCAAACTCTCGTGGCGTACCCCAGGAATCTTTCTCGGCCCGGTCCAAATCCAAGCCCAGACCCGGCCCAACTCGTCCCCATGTCGTATAAGCGTCCAAAGCACGAATGAAACCGCCATTTTGTGGTTTTTGAAGTCCAAAAACCAGAAACTTGAACTCTCAACCTCTCAAACTCCCTCAAACTCTCAATCTTCCTCCAAATACCCCTCACCCGTGCTCATCTATGGCGGAACCAGGCGGAGGCGGCGGCAATGGTAATGCCAGAGAGGGAGAAAGGCACGCTTGGGCGGAAATCCAAACTTTGGTGGGGCAAATCGACGATCAAACGACAGAGGGGGCCTCGTCGAGTACTGGTGCAGCGGACAGAGGCAACGGCGACGGTAATGGCGGCCATGCAACAGAGGCGGGTGACGGCGACGGGCGGCGTACGCCTGGAGAGGCTGGGCGTACGCCAGCCTCTGTTGGGACAGGGGGCCCACGGGTGCAACGATTGGACTTCCAAAGTGGAGTAGAGGGCCTAGTGGTGACCAGAGTGGGTTCAGTCGAGGCCGGCAGCAGTGGCGGTGATGATGGTGGTGGCGATGATCGGCTGGAGACGCCGAGGAGGGATCCGGCGAGCGCCAAGGATCTGTGGTTGAGGAGGAGGCTCCCATTGGGGTACCCACAGGGCCAGTAGAGTTTAGGCCAGCGGCTGGGTCCTCGGCGCACGTTCCCATTACGCGCAGGGACTTCGCGGAGTTTGTATTGGAGGAGGTGCTTGATCGGCTGCTGCACGAGAACCCATTGGTGGTTGAAGCAGTGATATTAGCCCGGGAGGAGAGGCAACGACAGAGCGCACAGCCCAGGAGGAGGAGCGCTTGAGAGCCGAGGCCGAGAGGGTCAGAGTTGAGGAGGAGGCTTTTGCACCGGAGGCAGAGATAGCCGAGCAAGCCCAGGAGGAGGGTGGCCTAGCTCATGAGCGGGCGGTGGCGCGGGCAGAGGCTATACGGGCTGCAGGCCGCGTGGCGTTCGAGGCAGGGGCCTATGTTTCCCCAGAGCCACACTTGTTCATACCGTCCGGGTTTGAAAGCTATATACCCCGCCGCGATGATTACGACGCAGAGCTCGTGCTGAGAGATCCAGAGTGGCACTTGTCCATGGACTGGGAGCAGGTATTCCTTTGAACTCGCTTCTGATTTTTGTTGTCCTTTATTATTGTATCTGTACGTAGCCTGTTGTGTATGAACCTTGATAGCGTAGTAGCTTGACGTGATGAATAGAACTTCGGGTAGAAAGCACTTGAACTCGACTGTAGACTTGTTAGAACCTTGATAAGAACCGTGTGATAACAAACTTGAATCGACTGTAGGTTGCCTCGACTTGTCAATAGTGTAGAACTTGAACTCGACCAATAAAATACCGTGCTCTTGATTCGACTGAACAATGCTTCTTTGGGAAGAGAATCGACTAAATAGGATACTCCATGCATACAAATCAACTAATAACCTGTTTCGACCCCGTAGTAGTTGTAAACCTTGAATCGACCACGGAATGTGGAATGCACCCTCGACTTTGGCTCGATTGCCTTTACTTATGACTTTTTCCTGATTCGACTGCTTGTTATGGTATGCATGCTGATGAACTCTTGTCCATTTTTGCCTTTTGTGGTGTGCAGAGAAGAAGAGGTAGTACACAAGGGCACGGTGGTCCTGCGAGTTCCCTTGAGCTGTACAGAGGGTTGCCCGAGCGGGTCAAGTCCTTGGTTGATGCCGCGGGGTTTAGGCCGTTCATTCTTACACTAACAGCGACACTCAGTGACCATGCCTTGCTCACGGCGCTGGATGAGAGGTGGTGGGATGCTTCCAACACCTTCCACCTTCCGATCAGGGAGATGACTGTGACTCCGGCGGACTTCGCTACTTTGACTGGCTTGAGGGTAGGAGGAGAGCCTATCCCATTCGACTCAGGGATCCACAAAGATCCAGAGGCGCTGCAATGGTTTTTAGGTTATGTGCCCATGGGTACTTCAGAGACGATCCCTCACGACCAGTTCCACTGGTATCTGAAGGATAGGGTTCCGGATTCAGAGCGGGAGGAGGAGCAGATGGCGAGAGTCTACTTATTGTACTTGTTCGGGGCCTCGCTGTACCCTAACAAGCGATCCACAGTGCACTTGGCCTACTTGCCAGCCCTTTTTGACTTGCGCACAACTGCTAGATATGATTGGGGAGGCGCAGCTCTGGGGACGTGCTTCAGCTTCATGGAGGAGTTCTCTCGAAGGAAGAAGGCGATTGCTGGCTACTGGAGGGTGTGGGAGGTAAGAAACCGAACTCTCAAGCCTTTACTTTCCGAGCATTTCCCTTTTTCTTTTGACTTGTAACTGCTGTATTGATGCTTTGATTGTTTGAACTTGCAACTATGGGCATATGAGGTGCTGAAGATGTACCCTCCGAAGAACTCGTGCCCAGATTTGAAGATGCTTCCCCGTGCTCTGATATGGGGGCCACAGTATAGGGGTAAGAAGGCGTCGAGGGGTAGCCTTCAGGCCTTTCGGGCATACCTCGACGAGCTGTCGGGCACTCAGGTAGAACACAGCTTTCTGTTGCTTATTATTGTCTTTGAATTGCTTTAATGCTGTTGCTGATCGACTGTTTGTTGCTTGATTGTTGAGTGCTTGCAGGTGGAGTGGGACCCTTGGAGGACCGTGGAGGCTGAGGCAGAGTACCTTTCCCGGAGCAGAGTGGTAGCTGCAAGCCGCGTGTTGCTTGAATTGATCTTTGGGTGGCAGTGGTACTTGGGGGACCGAGTGGCACGGCAGTCACTTGAGACTCCAGAGTTTGTTGTGCCTGGGCTGCTTCCGCCTCGTGCTTCACATACAGACCAGTACACGCAGGCCGAGCTGCAGTGCTTCACCGTCCCGGCTGGCATTACTGCTTTCTTGAGGCCCGAGCACAACTAGGCTATCTATTAGAGGCGGTACTTGGCGAGGCCGCTTGGGGTAGTAGAGCACGGAGCTGTGGAGGTCGAGGCTAGAGAGGCTGGAGATGAGAGACGCGGACAGGGCAGCAGGACTGCTCACTCGAGGGAGAGGAGTGGGCCTGCCATGGCGACGGGCCTTCCTCGACTTTCTTGGACGCTGGCCGTGCGGGATGCACAGGGAGAGGAGGCCACTGTTTAGTTCGAGCCTGCTAGGAGAGAGCCAGAGGAGATCACAGGACCAGTACGATACTTTGCATCCCTTGTACTTTCCTTACTTCGACTTTCACATGTACACTTGATTTGCAATCCGATTTGGTCAAAATTATACCACAAGCCCCGATGGAGTGGGTGCGAGAGGCAGTGCGCCTGATGAAGGCCATGGAGAAGGAGTTTCACAGAATAGCTAGTGGCGCCCAGTTGCGGTTGCATTATCCAGCTCCAGCTCCAGCTCCTATTGTGCGGCCTCAGGTATGACTTTGAATCTTTGACAGAACATGCCCTGCTTTCCACATTTCAATATATATATGCAATATGTAAACAAATGCTAACATAGCCAAATGCAATGCAGGGACAGGCTAGGGCGGCTCCTAGGAGGAAGAGCGCACGGCCTCCTCCGCAGAAGAAGGCAGCACCGAGTTCTTCCCGACCAACGGCGAGCGCTCAGAGGGGAGTGCAGATCACTCCGGCCAGCGAGGAGCTCCCATTCCGCCGAGAACTAAGGAAGAGGCCCGCGGAGAAGAGGCTTGCTGAGGGCCTTCGCAAAAGAAGAGAAGGGAGGAGGAAGAAGAAGAAGAAGAGGAAGGCACGTCCCTCAGCAGCGACTTCGACTCCGTGGACGATCCTAGGTTCCGGATGGACCCGCAAGAGATGGAGGAGAGCGAGGACGACGACGACGAGGACTTGTTCGACGACTGAGGGCTATCACTGAGCCTTGGTCTATTTTGCTATTTTTCTTTTGACTTTGATACAGTAGACACTTTGGGACTTTGGATGCGAGACCTGCGTGCCTGTTGACTTTTGGGCGAGTGTGCCTTGATATTTTGACTTTGCTCAGGCTAGTGTGCCGCTTGATACATTTTCACCTTTTGCTTTTTGGGGTTTTGACATAATGGTAGTAAATAATATCTGCATTTTCTGTTTATTGATTCCCTTTCAGTTAATGAATTTTAGCCAAGGAAACGAACAAACCGTCCCCTAATATCTAGGATGCATTGATGAGTGTTCTGAATCAACATGGACACTTGCACATATGCACTAAAGGCACAGCTCAAAGAAAAGATGGACAGAAAGGCCCTAGGATACAGGATATACCCCAGACACGCGGAGGATACGGGAAAATAGGCGTTAATAGACAAAGATACGTATTTCTCCAAAACGAAATAAACTGACACGTTTGGAAGACTCTATAGACGTACGATGACTTGTACAAACTACCAATATTGACAAAAACACCCCGGTATGAGAAAAAATACCAATAAAAGCTAAAAATGTTGCAAAAATGGACATAAGACGCAAAAGATGACTCGATATGGTCCCGGACCGAAACCGACACCCCTGTGCAGTCACATAAGGCCTATGTAACGTGTACGGTATGACAAAACCTGGCAAAACCCTTTGAAACAAGATTCGACCCTCCGTATCCTTGATTTTAGCTTGAAACAAGCCATCGGGGGTCCGAAATCTTTGACGGGCACGGCTTTTGGGATTCGACGCTTTGTTGCAGTCCCAAATGATGTTTAAGACTTGCAGGAACCAAGAAATGGGCAAAGCAAGCCTTGGAACTAAAAACGACCATGCGAAGGCAGTAGCTGCTGGAAACTGGTTTCTGGTTGACCAACCTGGCTTACGCCAAGGGTTTGATTTCGTACGCCATGAAGGAGAGATCGTGTACACGCCAGCTTTAAGTTGGCGTACGCCAAGTTTCTGAGGGTCAGATCCACTTGACTGACCAACTGTCCTTTTTCAGGGGGCTGTTTGTTTTTACCCTCACACGACTTCCACACGGCTTCTGAGGTTTCAGGGGGGCAGAGTACTTGGCATTGTGTCCCCTTGGAGGCTAGTAGTTTGCCTGCATCCTCCATGTGAAATGGCAACGGAAAACTAAGGCCTATAAAGCTGAGGTGCCTGCTTTGTGGCATTCACAGCCCCAATTGCTCCTCTTTCTCTCCAGCATATGCTCACATTGTCCATGGATAATCCTCTCCCAACACTGCTTAAGCCCTGGTTAGTGTCCTTTTTGAGCGTTGACTGGCTCAATTTCCAGTATCACGGTCTTGCTTCATTTCGTTTCCTTCGGCATGTGCCACTCCGTCCGGTGCTTTTGTGGGTTGCCCTCAGATTCTGGGATCCTGATGTCCACGTCTTCCGCTTTGGCGATGACGAGATGTGCCCGACTGTTGAGGAATTCCAGGCGTACCTCCGCACCTACTCGTCCCAGACACTCGTTGTTCCTCCCTATCAAGTGAGTATGCCCAAACTACTGGCCAACTCACTTAACATTTCTCGGGGTCTAGCGAACACAATCCTGGAAGGTGGCCAGGTGAACATTCTCCGGCTGATCAAAATGTACAGTCCGAACGTCGACTTGGATAGCCCGGATAGCGATGAAGTTCAAGCACGTCGGCGTTTCGCCCTGGTTATCTGTCTGCTTGCCGCCTATCTGCTCGTTCCTGTCGACGGGCGGGTCAGCCCTCTACTTGTGAGCGTGGCTGCTCAGATGGGGGCACGCAGAAATGTGATCCCTTTAGTCCTGGCGGAGACACTCTTGGGTTTGGATCTAGTGAGCACAGGCCAATCGGCCGTATTTAGCGGGAGCCCACTTTTGCTTCATGTACACTCACTCGCTCACATTTTTCTGGTTTTTCGCACATTCTCATTTTACCTCGACACTCGGCTTAGGCCGCTCCCTAGCTTCTTACTTGTCTTTTCGCTCTAGCCTTATCTGAGTTCTTACTTGTCATTTCACTCATGGAGTTGTGGTTGTCAGACAAATTGAGTCTACTGCACCCACCGGCAGCGGGCTGGAATCTGTTCCCGAAACGAATCCATCAGAGGGAGATGAGATATCCTGACTTGGACGTAGAAAGCTGGTACGAGTTCATGCAGGAGATGCAGCCTGATGAAATTGCTTGGAGGTGCCCTTGGTTGGACCTCCCAGACATGGCCATCCATTCTGATGGTTTCGTACAGGGTGGTTATCGCGGGGCTAACCAGCTTCACGTTTTATATTCCCGGGCGGATCCTTCGCCAGCTGGGCGCTTCGCAAGAAAACACCCGTATCAGCACCGGGGGCTTCCATCTTCCCAATTTCAATGCTCAGACATTGGGCGGTTTCCAGAGGCGCTGGGGCCTGAGGATTCTCCAGGCAGAGATGTCGAATTTTAACCCTCGGCTGAGGAATCGCTACAAACAGTGGCTAAGAGCAGATGTGCACGCAAGAGCAAATATTGGCTGACTCCAAACCACTTTGCTGTACTTTGAATAAGCTGTGAGCCGTTAGGCTTCTTAAGCATTTTGTTCTGTTTTTCATGTTTTACTTCTTTTAAGGCTTTTATACTCAGTTTGTATATTAGACGTAGTAGTTTTGCAAAATAAAGTTGAAAGATGAAGGGTTTCCCCTTTTTGAATTCTCCAATGCAGCTTCAGCCCACCTTTCGGACTTCAAACTATCTCGGCCTTGGTACAAACTCGAAATGTCAGATCGTGGATCAGCTTGATAGGATATGACCGGGTCTCATTGAGAGACTGCCTACGTATCCCTTTGCAGGGAATCAGGTCAGAACGTAGTTCAAGCAAAGGTTCGCTCGTGTATTTTACCTCTCCTTTTACGCTCTAACTTTTGCCTAGAAAGGCCTTAACAGGTTTTCGGTCTAGCGAGCATTTGATTTTGCCTATTTATTTTTACCTAGACCGCCTCCTTAGGTTTTCAGTCTAGCAGGCTGCTCTAATTTTTGCTTGGAATCGCCCACCCTTGTAGTTTTCGATCCAACGAGCATCTCTCAGAGATAGTAACGCTTGAGCTGATCCAGATTGACCAAGGTACTGAATTCGTTGCCGTTGAGGTCAATGAGCCTAGCAGCTCCCCCGGATAGGATGGTCTTGATGATGTACGGCCCAGAACGCTTCGGCCGGAATTTCCCACGGGGATCGAACACTGGAGCCCGAATCTCCTTTGTAACCATGTCACCTTCGACCAATCCTCTCGACTTCACTTTCTTGTTAAACGCACGGGCAATTCGATGCTGATACCCTTAAACGTGATACAGTGCACGGAGCCTTCTCTCGTCAAACAACATAAGCTCGACAAATCTCCCACTCAACCATTCAGCTTCCTCGAGACCACTTTCAGCCATGATTCTTAGAGACGGGATTTCAAGTTCAATGGGGAGAATGCCTCCATTCCATAAACCAAAGAGAATGGAGTTGCGCCTGTGGAAGTGCGGATCGAGGTACGGTATCCCCAGAGGGCCAACGGTAATAACTCATGCCAATCCCTTACAGACTCAGCGGTCTTCTTGATGATCATCTCGACGTTCTTGTTCCCAGCTTCCACTGCTCCATTTGTCTGTGGACGATAGGTCGTAGAATGATGGATCTTGATCTTAAATTCCTCGAAGAGCTCCAAGACCCTGCCTTTGAAGTGACTCCCATTATCCGAAACGAAAGCCTGAGGCACACCGTACCGGTAGATGATGTTCTTTCGAATGAACTGCGCGACTTGCACCGTTGTCAGGGTCTTGTAAGATTCCGCCTCGACCCACTTGGTGAAATAGTCAATGGCTACCAATATGAACTTGTGGCCATTTGCAACAGAGGGTCTGATCATCCCGATAACGTCGATTCCCCATACTGAGAAAGGCCAAGGCGAGGTCATGCCGTACAGTTCAGATGGGGGGACATGCTGCAAGTTCGAGTGAATCTAACATTTGTAGCAGCGCCGCACATAGTCAATACACTGCGACTCCATTGTAGACCAATAATAACCCTGCCTGAGGATTTCCCTTGCAAGCATGACGCCGCTCATGTGAGCACCGCAGACTCCTTCGTGAATCTCCTCCATTATCCTTGTCGCCTCGGCGCCATTCACACACAGCTTGTGCATCCCGCAGTAAGACCGCCGATACAATTTTCCCCCACAGATGATGTACTGAGCGGCCAGCCGTTGCAAAACGATTCGATCCTTCCTAGTAGCCCCAGCGGGAAACTCTCGGCGCTCCACAAAATTCCAGATATCATGGTACCAGGGTAGGCCATCATCGACATCATCGATGGCGTTGACGTACTCATAAGCGGGCAGATCCCTCTGTTCGATCACAATCGGTCGCATTTTGACCCCTATCGGAAGTTCGATCATTGAAGCCAAGGTTGCCAAAGCATCGGCGAACTGATTCCTCAAGTGGGGAACATGGGTGAAGGTCACCTTATTGAAGCGAGGGATCAGTTCCTCCAAGTCCTGGTGATAAGGCTTCAGTTTATCCTCATGAACCCTCCAATCTCCGTTAGCTTAGGAAACCACCAAGTTTGAATCTCTGATAACCTTGAGCTTCTCGACTCCTAGTGCAATTGTTGCTTTCATCCCAACGATGCAGGCCTCATACTCAGCTTGATTGTTAGAAACATCGAAATTCAGTTTGAAAGCGAGCGGAATATAAGCGCCGGCGGGCGTGATCAGCAACACCCCGATTCCAAACCCTTTCTGGTTGGCAGCTCTGTAACAACCCAAATTTTTAGTCGATGAAAATTTCGTTAAATATTTGAATTTTTATTGATTACTTGAATCTGCTTCAATTTACTTTTAAATTCCTGTAATTGTTGTAATTGCACTTTAACCGTTGAACTTTTATTTCTTGCACTTTAGTCCTATTTAGCTAGCATAGTTAGCTTCTAACCCTCCGGTTGGAGAAACTAAACTAGGAGGCCATCTAGTCACCGTAAAATGACCGTTTTGCCCCTCATTGGAACTTTTGACCCTTTTGAACCCTAGGCTAAGAATTTTAATATTCTTTTTCTTTTAATCAAATTGGTTTTATTCTTTGTCCATTAGACAATAATAGTTAGGGAAACTATTACCCATTGGATAATAGAATCCCATTTATTTATATTAAAAGTATACTTACTTTAAAGTACTTTTTCATTATTTTAATATTAAAAGTGACCTAATAGCTATTATCCATTGGATAATAGAAATTAGTGGGATTTTTACCCATTGGATAAAAGGGTGAATCTTTCAAAGTACCATGGGATTATTAAACTAATTTTTTTCCTTTAATCACATGGGAAAGTACTCATTATTTTAATATAAAAGTACATGGTACTAATATTCCCAAATTACCCCGTTATTATTTTTTATTGGGGATTCTAACCACCCATTGTACAAGTGTATATATATCTAGTACTTGATAGACTAAACTAATGCCCTTAGTACCATGTGATAAATTGGTTAGTTCATAGGAAATCTAGGCTCAAAGGCTACTTGTGATCTTAAGTACCAAAAAGTATTACTTTTTTATTTCTTTTCTTGCAATATAACACATATATGTATATATATTGTACCTTGGCAAGAGAGAGAGAGGGAGAGAGAGGAGAGAGAGCCGTGGGAGAGAGAGAGAGAGAGGGGGGGGGGGGGGCGGTTGGGAGAAGAGGAGGAGGGAGATTTGATGTGTACTTTGGCCCTTGATCTTCCAATGTACTTCCAATCTCGAAGATTTTGCTTTTTCAACCAAAAATCTTAACTTCCATGTCCTTTGTACATCTTTCAATTGTTAAACCATTGGATCTTGTACCAATCTCATCTCCACCACAAATTGGTTCAAAGAATCAAATCTACTACAAACCCTAGCCATGCAACCCTAGGATTCTCCTTTGATCTTTCAAAGATGGCTTTACATGTGTCAAAATTTGAAGTAGAGAGAGAGGGGGGGGGGGGGGGGGGGCAAGAGAGAGGAGAGGGAGCCAAAGTTTGCCTATAAATAGCAAGTCATTCCATGCCTTGAACTCACACCTCAAGCAATAGCTCTTCCTTTTCTCTAGAATTTCAAACATTCTTGTTCTAAGTTCAAGAACTTTCTTTGTTCTTGAGAGTTCTTGAGCGAAACCACCAAACCACTTCCAATACCACCCATCGATCCTTAAAGTAGTTTAGCTAAGGTTAGGAAGTTGTTACTAGGAAAAGAAATACAATTCTTTTCCTTTCAAAGCAAACCGGAGGCCGTTACGCTGCCAATTTCAAAACCGACGGCCAACTTTCCATAGCCGACACCGCCTAGAAGAACGGTAGTTATCCTTACCTATTTTTCAAGTATAATAATTTCACATTTCAACTCTATGTTTTGTATAAGTTGTATGACGTTTTGGAAGTAACTTTGATCGTTCTACTAAAGTAAGATAAGGTTATCTTTGAAATTGAAAATGCATGTTTTACTTTCAAGATGTTTCAAGCATGATATGTACCTAGAGTTGGATGAACTTGTTGTGTTAATTTCAAGGCTTTGATTGAATGCATGTTTGTATGTAAAATCTCACACGCGGAGTCTTGCATGAGAACGTGACACGACAACCGAGAAAAGTAGAAACATGGCACCTAGGGTGTGGTTTGACAAGAGAAATGTGTTTTCCCGATTGGAAATATTTTTGACACTACATAATGACCATTTCAAGGGTGTTATGTGAGTTGTGTGGGTGTGTGTGTTCCAATGGGAATCCGGAATAGCGGAACCATTGTGAGGTTGTGTGTGTTCCCATGGGAAACCGGACCGGCGGAACCATGGTGAGGTATAGCTTGGTTATCCGCGGAGAGGAGTTAATGCAAATGTGTGCCAATGGGAACCCGGTGCGGCGGAACCATTGTGAGGATACTCGGGAACCCGGAATGGCGGAACCGAGGTTGGGTGAGTTAAAAAGGTATTTTTGAAAAGGGTAATAACGACATGGTTCACGACGAGTCGACACCAACGGTAGTTATAAAGTAATTGTGAAAGTATTTGTGCTATTGTCTTTTTATCACTGCTTATGTACTTATCATGTGGAAATCGATGCTAGTATTAGGATTTTACTACTGAGCCTTCGTAGTTCATGGTGTTGCCTTGTGGTGACCCTGGCATATTATATGGGTGGCGACGCCGGTATAATATGTCAGAATTGATAGACGAACAGGACGAACTATTCACTTTGGAGGCATTCGGAGCCGAGGAGCGGGCTAGAATGGAGAAGCAAGAAGAACTGTAGTTAGGAACCCTAGATCCCTCTGTTATTTGAATAAAAGTACTTTTGTAAGGTTTGTGATGTAATAACGAGCCGGACTCGCTTCGTTTTTATAATAAAATGTTTTATTTAACGTACCCAAAATTCGGGGGCTTACAAGCCCCATCAAAGTAAACTGTACAATGGTCGAACGGTATTACGACTCATCATCGTCCAAGGTTGTTGGGTGTTCGAGGACCCCGGGCTCCAGTAAACTGTGCCGGTTACCCAAAACACTTCAACGGAGCTAGCCAACATCGATGCAAATGGAGAATGCCAAAGAATGATTGAATGAGAGAGAAACGCAGGGTTTTGGGAATGCCTTTTGAAGCTTGGCTCACTTTCATTAATCAATACTTTGAGAAAATTACACAAGTGAACAATAGTAAAAGCCCCAATTCGGTTTGGTCGGATGCTGAGATCCTGTTACGTTACTATTCCGTTCTTCAGCAGCACGAAGCGTACTGTTTTGACAAGTTTTTGAAAATTGTTCTTTTATGTATTAATCGCCAAAGACTAATCAATGCGATTGTCCCCAGCAGAGTCGCCACTGTGGGCACACACACCAAAATTTTCGGGATTTTGTTTGTAAATTTTATTGGGTGCGGCCCTCTTTGGAAATAGTGCGGCGAAACGCCTCGATTCAGAGTCGCCACTCGGGTTTTAGCGTTGAGGCACCCAAGGAACCGAACTCGAGAACGCTTTTGCTACGTTTGCTTTGATTTGAAAAAGTGTGATTTAATTTGAAAAAGGCGCAGACTGGTCCGTCGTCACCTTCGATATCTGAGGTTCGGGAGCCAAGTTACGAGAGGGGAAGGGTTTTATGGCACCCCTCTCACCCAATCCGAGGATCGATCTCTACTCAGTCATTTTGTAAAATGTTTGCATTTTTCTCTCGTTTGATCATTTTTAGCCAGTTAGGGCGGGGGAGCAGAGAATGGGGTTAATACTGTAACAGCTTGTAGTTTAGATGACAAAAATGTTTATGAATGATGATTTGCTTGAATTGACTTAACATAAGAACATAGATTGAGAACAAACATTGTGAACAGTTTCACCGAGATGGTGTACGCTGCTTTTCAAGCGCGTGAGCAGACAGCATGCTGGCACGCAGTGGCCGAGCCACTGCACGCCACCATACCCTGCGCACGCCACCTAAGAGCTGGCGTACACTACCCTCTTGATTGTTTACAGTCTTTGCTCTCAACCCTCTGAGCTCTGGAATGGACCAGCGCACACTCAGGACAAATCACGCAGTTTATAAGACAGTTTATGTACATATACAGACATAAGAAATGGCTAAGAGCCATGAAAACAGCAAAGAAAACCCCATAAACAGAGTGGGGAAGAACATGAGGCCAGGATTGAACTATGATGTAAGGGCCAGGCACTGAACCCCGTCATATGTGCCGTACGCCTCTCTTGAGAGTCCGTACGCCATGCTTGCATGTTGTCCAGTGTTTGGCTTTACATCATCTGGGCTCTGGAACATGACCAGAAACACCCCAGAGGCCTTATAGAGCAAGAAAGATACAGGTATTGAAAGTTACAGTTAAACAGCTCTAAAATACAGAAAGCAATAAACTGGTTATTAACATGCTAGAGTGAGGACAGAAAAGATTTAAGCAATAAACAGACACCCCATGATCCCCACGCCAGCAGTGCACGTACAGCCATCACTGGCGTACGGCTTGAGAAGGTTGGCGTGCGCCATGCTTTGTCTCTTACGATTGTTTTGTTTTACCAGAAAAGAGCCTGGACTAGTATCAATTACTAGCCAGAACCTTTCTGGTTCCCCTCAAGGGTTGAAAATAGAAAGCCACGCAAAGGTGGTATACCTTTGGTGCAAGGGAGGGAAGGTGGTTTGAGCTTTGAAGGTTGAAGATGGAGGTTGAATGGTGACTGGCTAGCAATGTGGGTGAGGGATGCTTCTCTATCTCTCACTCTTTCAATGGGGAAGTAAGAACAAGAGAGAGAAGAGAGAAGAGGATTGGGCTTCTTGAATGTGGTTAACCCCTTGCAAATGAATGCAAGGGGGGTATTTATGGTGGAGAGAGGGACTGAGATCAGGGCTGATCAGCTGGGGTTAGGGGGGTTTGGTTAGGTTAGAGGGAGGAGTCCCATGCATTAAATGCATGAGACTAATTGATGGGTAGTGTAGGAAAGAGAGGGGAACGTCCCTGCAGAAAGCAATGATCAGGAGGCTCTGCACTGTACTGGGGTGGTTACAAAGTCTCGAGCACGTGACAGAAAAGCGGTGATTCGACCGGCCTTGACCAAGCGTACACCACCCACATACCGCCGTGCGCCAGGTCAACTTAGTCAACGGTCGATGTCCGACACGTGGCAGCTTCCTGGCGCATGCCAAGTAAAAGCTGGCATAAGTAAGGTAAGGTCTAGCTAGGGTTCATCTAGCTTTGGCTTTTGAATGGTTTGAAGGGATTTGAAATGGGTTTGAATAAGGAGAGTCCAATGTTCAAAGCTCAAGACCTTCCATCGACCTCGGAGCTTTTTCGACCGTTCATCATCATTGGGGTAATAAAAAGACCGCAAACGCGCTGATCCGAATAGTCCAGAATAGGGTGTCTACAAAACCGCTTCAATTTCATAAAGTCTTGCGTCATCTTTTGTAGAGACATCGCCATTGCAAAATACTGTCTTTAGACTGTTGGAAAATTTGCCGCTGCAATCTGTACCGTTGACGAAATCTCTACCAAACCTATAATACGCTTCAAGTCACGACTATGTCGCTTTCCTAAAGACAGTATTTGCCCCCACCAATTGGTATGCAAAGGGTTACAGCAAATCTATCTTCAAGATAAATCGAAGCCCGAACTCGAAGTTCTTTCCGTTTTCATTTGCACTAACGAAACGGACAGAATACCTGATTGAACGGATATAATAACCGAGAATCACTGTGTTCTATTTTTTGTAGCAAAACAGAATACAGAATGAGTGCTAGAAAATATAAAGAGAGATGTGGGAGAAATTCGGATTATATGTGTGTCTAAAATTCTAACAAGTAGTGATCTATTTATAGACCACTACGCACCCATTGAGAATGGGTACGCATTCGATCCAATCTGACCGTTGGATCAGATCCTATGGTCTAAACCGATCAGTCACACCGAATAGGTGTACTGTTTCACTCACACCCAATCGGATTTAATCCAATCTGTTGGATGTGCAAAGTGCGCCGCTAAAGCGTCACAATGCACCACAGCCCACGCCACACTGCCCAAGCTGTGCGCGCGCGCATGCGTGTGCGTGTGTACCGGCTCTTCCGGTATGGTGTGAAACACCATAGGGCTGCACCACACTAAATCATTATTTATTCATATTAGGAATGTTTCCTAATATATACCACTCTAACATCTCTCAACTAATCAATGTGGGATAAAGCTTACAAAGAGGAAAAACAAGCATTCTAAGGAAATAAGGAAATTTTACAAAACCAAAACAACGACTCCTTTATTTTGAAAATCTCTAACAAGTCCACCCCTGCGTATAATTACCTATGGAGGCAATACATGCTATAAACTTGTATATTGGGAGAGTGTTATCCTCAGTAAATCAGAATCCTCCTGAAAGGGATTTCTTAAATCAGGCAACTGTGTTATCCGTTCAATCACCTCAACTAAGAGGATTTTTCCTTAAGGTATCAACCAAATAAAAGATTGACGCGCTTCGAATTAGAAAAGATGATTGAATACAAACAAATCTGAATTTAATCAAAGGTAAGTTTGTATGCACACACTCTTAAAATTCTATCAAGAATAATGCAAAAATATAAGCACACTGAATTCAATCAAAAGTGGACTTACAAACGACTATTCTTTGGTAAGAAAAAACTTAAAAGAAAATAAGAGAATTTGAATTTAATCAAAAGTAGTTTTACATGCAAATAAGCCTTCAACTTACAAAAAGATCATATTTGTAACAACACTGATTTTCGGTCAATGAAAATTTCGTTAAATATTTGAATTTTTATTGATTTCTTGAATCTGCTTCAATTTACTTTTAAATTTATGTAATTGTTGTAATTGCACTTTAGCCCTTCAATTTTCATTTCTTACACTTTAGTCCTATTTAGCTAGCATAGTTAGCTTCTAACCCTCCGGTTGGAGAAACTAAACTAGGAGGCCATCTAGTCACCGTAAAATGACCGTTTTGCCCCTCATTGGAACTTCTGACCCTTTTGAACCCTAGACTAAGAATTTTAATATTCTTTTTCTTTTAATCAAATTGGTTTTATTCTTTGTCCATTGGACAATAATGGTTAGGGTAATTTTTACCCATTAGATGATAGGGTGAATCTTTCTAGTTCCATGGGATTATTAAACTAATCTTTTTCTTAAGCCATGTGGCATAGTACTAATATTCCAAAAGTATCCTTTTATATTTTTTTATTGGGATTCTAACCACCTTTGTACATGTGTATATATGTGTATATATATATTAGTACCTAGATGGATATAAAATTGCCTAAAGGTACCTATGCCTATTTATTGGTTTGTTGGGCAAATCCTAGGCCTTAAGGCTACCTTTGATCTTTAGTACCAAGAAACTACTTTTTTATTTGTTTTCTTGTAATATATGACACTTGTATATATATATATATATATATATATATATATGGTGTACTTGGCAAGAGAGGGAGAGAGAGGAGAGGGGGGGCCGGTTGTGAGGGAGAGAGGGAGAGAGATTTGGTTGTATCTTGGCATTGAACAACCTTGTACTTCCAATCTTTGAGATTACTTCTCTTCCAAACCAAATCCTAACTCCAATGTACTCTTTTGAACACCTTGCATTTGTTTGAACCATGAGATCTTGTACCATTCTCATCTCCACCCTCCATTTGATTCAAGAATCCAATCTAAGTACACCATAGCCATGCAACCCTAGGATTCTACCATTGATCTTCCATAATGGCATGACAAATGTCAAAATTTGAGCTTGAGAGAGAGAGAGGGGGGCCGGCCATGTTGAGAGGGAGAGAGCCAAGCCTTTGCCTATAAATAGAAGGTCATTCTACACTTTGAACTCACACCTCAAACCAAAGCTCTTTCTTCTCTCTAGAATTCTAAGCATTCTTGTTCTAAAAGTTCAAGAACTTTCTTTGTTCTTGAGCGAAACCACCAAACCACTCCCAAAACCACCCAACGATCTTTAAAGTAGTGTAGTAGAGGTTAGGAAGTTGTTTCTAGGAAAAGAAATCCAAAACTTTTCCTTTCAAAGCAATTCAAGGGCCGTTACGCCGCCGAAATCAAACCGACGTCCAAACCACCGCCTAGGAGAACGGTAGTGATCCTTACCTATTTTCCAAGTGCTTACTTTATTTTCAATAAGTAGCTATAGTCTTGCTACTTGAAATCTCTACTTACTTTCCAAAAGTTTAAAAAGTTACTTGATCATAGATGAAAAAGTAAAAATGCATGATTATGTCGTTCATGGAATTCAAGCATGCTATGTTGCTTATGTAGGGGGATGAAAACAGTTAGTGTTCTGAACACACCAATTTGCAGCAGCTTCACGTGCCTCTACACCGGAACCCTAATTCTTCGTCGGAACCCTAATCTGCAAAACAGACAAGGGGTGAGCGCACCTTTGCCTCTCGTGGCAAAGGCCCTCCGATGCCTAAGTTAGTATCGCGGACTAGTAAGAAACCCTAATTATCAGTAGGAAAGCAATAAGAGTTGGCCCAATATTGCGTACCTTTTACCTCCAGGTTTACCTCGTATTTATAGATTCACGGATGCTTGCTGCCCAAGCATCCCTGTTGTCTTAGGATTCCTACCTCGTATAGGAAACCTAATATCTTATGGATTCTTGTTCCCTTATCTGTATAATAGCTCAACCTTTATGGGACTCTTTCCCATAATTATCCGAACACCCCATTCACATTGGGTCTCTTGCCTCGATCCTATATACTCGGGATATTATCCTTTTACGGAATATTACCATTCCGGAGTATTCTTGTCACGTCACAACTTAGGGCAACTTCTTCCACTGTTCGGCTTCCTCCTTGCCGAACAGTCCTCCTGGACCAGTGACCTCACATACAACGAAACCATGTCGTTATATCTGGACAAATGACTTCACATGTCTTTGTCCTTATCAGCCGAACAGATTGTCTGGACCAATGACTTCTCATGTCACTGGTCCACATCGCTGCTCATCGCACTGCCCGGTGATAGACTTATCATGCCTGCCGTGTGTCCCTAATATATCACGTGTTCGGCGACTAAACTTACCTGTTCGGGAATACCTCCCTACAGCTTAAATGTTCTTATTGTACTATTTCAAAGTTGGAATGAATGCATGTTGTATGTAAAGTCTCACACGCGGAGTCTTGCATGAGGACGTGACATGAAAATCGAGAAAAGTAGAAACATGGCACCTAGGGTGTGGTTAAACTAGAAAGATGTGTTTTTCCGAGGATGGAAATATTTTCGAAACTACGTAATGACCATCTCGAGAGTATTACGTAAGTGTGTGTGTGTGTTCCAATGGAAATCCGGAATAGCGGAACCATTGTGAGGTTGTGTGTGTTCCCATGGGAAACCGGACCGGCAGAACCATGGTGAGGTATAGCTTGGTTATCCGCGGAGAGGAGCCAATGCAAATGTGTACCAATGGAAACCCGGTGCGGCGGAACCATTGAGAGGATACTCGGGAACCCGGAACGGCGGAACCGAGGTTGGGTGAGTTAAAAAGGTGTTTTTGAAAAAGGGTAATAACGACATGGTTTACGACGAGTCGACACCGACGGTAGTTACAAAGCAATTGTGAAAGTGTTAGCACTATTGTCTTTTTATCACTGCTTATGTACTTATCATGTGGAAATCGATGCTAGTATTAGGATTTTACTACTGAGCCTTCGTAGCTCATGGTGTTGCATTGTGGTGACCCTGGCATATTATATGGGTGGTGACGACGGTATAATATGTCAGAATTGATAGACGAACATGACGAACTATTCACTTTGGAGGCGTTCGAAGCCGAGGAGCAGGCTAGAATGGAGAAGCAAGAAAAACTGTAGTTAGGAATCCTAGATCCCTCTGTTATTTGAATAAAAGTACTTTTGTAAGGTTTATGATGTAATAACGAGCTGGACTCGCTTTATTTTTATAATAAAATGTTTTATTTAACGTACCCAAAATTCGGGGCGTTACAATATTCTAAGCTAAACTAAATACTAATCTACGATAGATCTCTGAGCAATCATTTTGTATGAATTATCAGATGATATGAATTTTTGTGGGAGATTCTCTCTTCACTTTACTCTTCTATTTATAGACACTAGGCCTGCCTTCGATCTTATATCTCCACATCTTCGTTTCATGCCCACGTTGGCCACATAAAACGGTTGAGAGGGGCCTTCGAACGGTTACATTGATATTTTCAGAATTCCTTCTCTCCCTTCATGCTTCGATAACGATGCTCGTGGCCATTTCCTGGATCGTGATTCTCCTGTTTTTAAGCAACGTGAATTAGTGTCACACGTCTAGCTTCCCAAATGATCCCCTGCAATTGCATCCAATTTCAGTTATAAACTAAGGTAGTGATGGCACCGTTTGATGATCATAAGGTTTTAATCAACTGCTGAACTCAATCACTTTTTAAATCACCATTAATTGCTACCCAAACGACATCGGTTTTAATCAAAACGATACCGTTTAATATTAAAATAGCATTCTCATTAATCCTCGTAATCCTTTGTAACTTGGACCCAATTTGGATAAGTTCTGTATGGCCAACGTACCATTCGATGCCACGTGTAATTTTCTCATTAGGTGGCACATTTTAGGATGTAAACACACTCCCCGCATTAACATTTTATTTAAGCTCAATAAATGTTAATGGCACACGTACTATGCCCATGTCCCTTCAAATTCGGATGCACGAAGCATGATGAAACTTATTTCCATGCACGTCTATTGAGCTTCCCAAAGATAGCTGCAATTATTTTCCTATAAATAGCAATCAATGATAGGGTTTAATGAATCACAATACTACTCAAAACCCCTTCGAATCCGAGTTTTCTCTGCTAAGGAGTCTTATGCCTATAGACTCTCTTCCAGAAATCAATCTTGTCTTAGAAAACCTTGACCATCAATCTCACTCATCTCAAATGTCTCCTCCCAATTCTCCTCGAATGTTGGCAAGAAAAATCATTTTTGATTGAACATTCCATACTCCTAACCCGTCTCTGAGCCGTTCGAATTCATTCGATGGGACTAATTGGGGCACATGGGAGGAAAACCCTGCCAATACCAATACTGGCACCATCCTGGTCAAGTTTGATCAGCTTGACCCTACACCCAATAAATTCCACCACTTTCGAACTCTGTTCGCGAGTCAATTCTTGCCCCTGACTGGTAACGACACCATTCATATGGGCATGCTTGAGTCAATCTATTCCTCTCTCAAATTTTCTCCTTTCCTAAAGCAGGAGAAAAACTATCTTGAGCCTGCCCCTTACTGCGACTTCAAACGCCTGGCCCAAACCCAAAAATCTCTCAGGCTCACAGAGGTGCAAACCCCTCATTACCCAGTTGATTTCGAAGAAACCAACAAGCTAGCTCCCCTCCCCGAAGAGCCTGACTAGTTTGGTGAGGTGAACAACCTTGCTGTCAATACCCCTCACTTCCAATGGCAATATAGTTACTCAATCTTCGCTGCTGACAAGAGTGAAGCCCTACAACTTCTTGCAGCTTTCTCTTTCCAGGATATTTATATCCTGGAAGAACAAGTTCCATTAACCAACTTTAAATGGGCTTGTGAGACACTTGTGCTATGCACCATCCCTTCCACGGTTTCTTGTCAAATCCACTGCTTCCTGGACTTCCTACCAGTGATCAAATCATGGCTCAAAGCCAATACCGCAGCGTATTGCTTCGAAAAATCCTTCAAGACTATACCCTTGCCAAGGAAAGGATTGAGAAGCTACATGATCAAATCCAAAGCTTCAACGCCGAATCCTTCGAAGTAATGTCTGGCCATGCTGATAAAAAGCTTCGAAGGCGCTTCAAAAGGCAACAAATGAAGCGTCCAACAAAGGAGGCCCAACTTCGAAGGAAAGCCAAAGCTTTGGTGCTTCGTTTTAGGCCTCTGTTGGAGAAAAAATTGGAATCAGATGCCAAAGAAGACATGAGGAAAATGGAGCTGAAATTCCTCCAATTTGCTTGGAACAAGTTTCACAGCCTTGTTACTTGGTCCTTTCCTCACTACTTTGAAAACAAGAAAGTCACTCCTCAGTATTCAGGTCCTTCGAAGACCTAATTTGTACTTGTTTTCTTTTAGTAGGACTTAGCATTTCCCTTTTGTTTTGTTTTCTTTTTTGTAAATATGCAAATTTTATTTCTGTAGCCTAATAGTTTTTTTTTTTAAAACGAAATTTCTCCTTTTAATGATGCATACCTGACTTGGGATTACTGTTAAAATAATAACCATTCTAATAATACCAATTCTCCCTAAAGTTAACACAAAAATCCAGAGGACCCCAAGATATGGGCTCACTATAGGCCTGGCCCACCTGTAGAAGTATAAAAGGAGAAATGATTCAAAATCACTCCTTATGCTCTACGCATTCAAATCTCCTCAAGAACTGAACCCTTTCTTCTCTCCTTTTGAAAACACTAAACCGCGATTCAAATCTATGGCTTCCTCCAGCAACCCAACCACGGAACACCATACTCCTTCTCTAGCATTGAGGCGGTTCGTGTCGGGAAAAGCCCAGGGTTTGACTGGAGATTCTTGTCTTGACACCAGAGTCTTCATTCCAAACCCTAAAGAAGAACGTACTTTTATTTTGGGTCCATAACTCGTAAGGGAAATACCTGCCTCCCTCTCTCTTTACTACCCTCGATTGGGAGACGCCGACATCCGAGCCTGTTTAGCCCTCGATTGGCAAAATTTCACAAGGAAATCTTTTCCCTGTTGGCCCACTTTGGACAAAGATTGGAAAATATGGACCACTCGAATGTTGGCAGAGAAATCGAGTGACCTAGAAAAGGTGGGCCTGAAGAACATCATCACCCTCCTTCAAAGGGGAATCCCCCAAAATCCTCCCTTGATCCAGGCTGCGTTGGCCTTTTGGGACCCTTTGTTCAATTTTTTCCGGTTTAACTGTGGTATGATGGTGCCCGCAGTTTTGGACGTTACTCAGATGCTGGGACTCATCCCTTATGGTCCTCAATTTGATCCCACCAAGGAATATACTCCTCCTGAGGGCTTCACCCATCTGACTGCTACACACGGGGCCTTTTCCTATTTCCATACCAGGGAACGGAAATTATCAGGCGAGGTATCTGACACTGAATTCTTCGCCTACATACTCTACACCCTCTGCAAGCAGATTCTCTGCCACTCCGGGAAACGGGTAATGAGTGAGTTCATACCGTTAGCTTTGGCATTGTCCAGAGGTGAAGAATTCGACCTTGCTTCTTATTTCCTTGGTCACGTATACAAGGCTGGTTTTGATTTTTACCAAAAGGGTCTAAACTATTCCCAAGGAGGAACCCCAATAGTTTATACAACTGTGGCTTCATGCCTATTTCCCTGAGCTAGGCCCCTTCAAAGCACCCATGTCACCTGCTGGCGCCATCAAAACGCCCAACGTCCATGGTGACAATTACATTCAACTAGTGGATAGTGCAACTCCTACCTTGGCGTACTATCTGTGCTTCTTCTCTGGCCTTGATTCTTATAGGGAATGGCCCAACCCATTCCCAACTCCCGTTGGACTGTCATGGCTTTTCGACATCTTAACGGATAGACAAGGAAAATCCTCTCGAGCTCTCCAAGCAAGGAGCAACATCCTTACGAGCAGAGAGATTTTCATATCCTCGTCGAATCCATCAAAATCCTCGGCACACGTAGAGGTGTATTGCCCTGCTCAATTTGCAAGACAGCTCGATTTCATTCAAGGCATACTTATCCCATTTTGTGGCTCTGCCAATGTTTCCGTGTCTGAACGGTCATGCATTTCGATCGAGCATTTTCAAACGTGGTTTGCCCAGTCTAGACATGCACTAAGAAAAACCGTTATCCAAGAGTTCAGGGAACCTGAAGTGCATACCACTCCTGCATTTGACAATTGGTGGCACGCCAATTGCTCCTTCCTCCTCGGATGCACTCCCTTTAAAAAGTTCCTTGAACACATTGGATTTGAGAAATCTGAGATTGGACATAGGAGACGGAATGACTCGTCCTCCTTTTCCTTAGTTAATGGGTTTGGACTGGCTAGAGGCATCGAAGACACTGCTGAAGGTGAGGTTGAGCACGAAATGATCCCTGTCGAAGCCTCTCATAGCAATGATCATCCCTCCTTCTCCACCACGAAGACAATCTTTGATGGTTACACAAAAAAGAGGTACTTGCTGCTGAACGTGGCTTTCCTCTTTTTTTAAACCAAATCTAATGGTATACAAAATTGCAGGTGCTACCTCTCCCTCAGAGAGTGCTTCGAAGAGGAGTAAAACTGTTCCTCAACCTAAAGAAGTAATACCAACGAAACACTACCTCGAGCCCTCGGCTGAACTTCCAGGTTTGTTTCTTCCCTTCTAACTACCTTTTATTTCTAATTCCATTTACTTGAATTATTTCCTCATCTTCTTTCTTTCAGCTTCGAAGAGAGCCAGAACCACCAGAAAGCGTGGCTCTCAAGTTTCTTCTAGTGATGAGGAAATTGAAACTGACACAGAGACCCTAATCCCAAGAGGTAAGTCTCTTCTTCATTCATGATAAGTGTATTCTCAAAGAACTTCTTCGCAATTCTGATTCATGAGCTTGAACCAGGTGCAACAAGAGCAACTGCCAAGGAGACTCTTTTCTATGAGAGAAAAGAAGCTCACTCCAAAAAATCACAAACCTCAAGGGAAACTCCCTTTTCTGATGAGGTAGGTCACGCACACTCTGATTATTCACACATTTATGTGTCTTATATGCTTGTGACTCATTGTTGATTTCTTTATAGGCTCAAATGGTATCCCCTGCTGATGAGGCATTGGATTTGTCCATTACTCCTTGCCTT
Source organism: Rhododendron kiyosumense (assembly GCA_019656275.1). Lineage (NCBI taxonomy): Eukaryota > Viridiplantae > Streptophyta > Magnoliopsida > Ericales > Ericaceae > Rhododendron > Rhododendron kiyosumense. The sequence goes on from BPLS01032023.1 coordinate 155,965, forward strand.
CAATAAGAAGTGGTAGAGCCCTCTCTTATTCAAAAAACATCAAAAGATGACCCCTACAAGGTATCTTTTGAATATTCATCTCGTCAAATTGTGAAAGAATACATCATAATTTGCCTTCCGTTCTCACAGGCATCATCTGTTCAATCTCTTTCCATAAAGAAAGATATTGTTGGAAAGGATCTTGATATGCAAGCTCTGATGTCATTCCTTACTGAGCCCATCTCACCTATTCCTTTCAAGGTAATGTGCAGAACTCTCATGTTGCTCCATATTTCCTTTGTCTTTTGATCCTAACTTTTATTAACTTGGTTCAGGAATTTCCCCTGTCACTGGAGCTACCTGCCTTTGCTCAGGTTGTGACCAATTTGGCTCGTTCGAAGGCCATGGAGCCACTTCGAATTTTGAAGAGAGACCCCCTACTAATCCCTTACTAGTTTTAGAGAAGAGGTCCTCTCTGAGTGACTCCACTTTTGCTTTGACGAGCCATCTTGGTAGAAGTTTTGGGGAACAAGAATTAGACTTGACTCCCTCTTCATCAGATCAGGTAATCTTGTCATCCAAACATACTTTTACTCTCCTGTTCTGTATTCTTTTTAATCCCCAAATTCTTGTTTCTATGCAGATGACTGGAATTACTCATATTTCTAGAAATGATCCTGCATCCCCTTCTTCTCCAATTGACCTGCCTCTAGTGGCTTTTGACATATCTTTCTTCAAAAGTCAATTGGAAAAATTTTGTAGCCAAATTGCTGATCCTACTCCTCTTATTTTTTCGAACCCCTTGGAAAGCCTTCAACAGCTTTTAAGCCCATCCATAACTTTTGATTTGCCTTCATTTAGAATCAAACATGTTCTTACAAAGGAGGAAATTCAGATATTAAAAAGCCTCCTAGGGGCTTTAAATCATTTAGGACTTCATGCTTTGCTTGAACATAATTTAACCTATCATTTTGAGGTATGTTATCAGGCCTTGTCTCTATCCCAAGGGCTTCCTCCTTCAATCAATTCCACTCTTCAGGAGCACCTCAAACAATTTAGTGCATTGATTGCTCTTAACCACTTTTTATCTGAGAGCATTGGCACAACTATTGAGAAGGTCAAAAAACTGGAGGCCAAAGCACTCAAGATTGCCTTTCGTCTCTCTCTTTATCAAGCTCGAAGAGATAAACTTGCAGAACTTGACAAGAGGATGAAGTGGTTGCAAGAAGAAATGCAAAAGGTCAGGAATGAGATCTCTGAAGTTTCGGTTGATTTTCCAGAGCTCGAAGGCGAAGCCTTGAGGGATCAATCAATGCTTCTACAACTTATTCCTTCCCTTCGAGAGGAGCAGAAAAGAAGGGCTGCTAACACTTTGCTTTTGGACATCAATTCCAATTCCCTTCGAGGACTATTAACCACCATTTGTGATGTAATAAGTTCCTTTTTGTAATTTTACACAGTTTGTACTTTATTCTTTCATTATTTTATTCAATTTTGGGTAAGTACAACCGTAATTAAAATCAAACACTGTTTTCCTTTTCTCCTTTTCTCAAAAGGTTTGCTGTGTTAACTTCTCACCTACCGTATCTTAAAGAGTCATAAATGACTACTCCCAAGTTTATTGGTATAAATAGGGGTCTCTCGGGAAAGAAAATTTATAACCTATCTTCTTCCTTAACTTTCCTCCCCTTGAGTAACACCCAATCCTCATTCTCCAGTAGGGTTGCAAGAATTACTTATCATGAAGCCCCTCCAAAGTTTTCAAAGAGAAACTTCGAAACATAGCCACATCGGCCCTCATGATGCTTTTCTTAAACCCTAAAGCCCCTAGGTATAGACACATCAGCCCTCATGATGTGTCTATGCTGGGCTGTTGCTTCGAAAACCAAAGAATCGAACGAGAGTGGTCTTCGAAGCCTATCTACCTACCAATGGAGCTTAGCTCAAGTCCCAATGAAGTTTGGCTCAAGTCTTTGTATCTCGGTTGTGTGATCCCTGAGAGATCCTTCTCTGTGATACTCCTAGGCCTTAAATAGGTTTCTCACTGTTACCTTACTTGTAACCTTCTGTGCAAATGTGATGAATAAAAATATATTCATTTGTGTTTCCATAATTTTTGTAATGGCTTTGATATCAATAAACTGGTGATTTAACCTTTCCTTGTCATTCTAGCTTTGTAATGGCCAAATATACTAATGTGGATGTGATGAGCATGAAGAAACCTACAAATATGGAAAAGAAAAAGAAATCCTCCATACAGATGTTCTTCCTGTTATTGTGCTCTCATTGGGCCTCACCTTCGAAGTCCTTAATAAAATAACAGACAATGCTTTGAAACACATTGATGTTTCGAAGACCAACCAAATGTGGTCTAAATCATTCTAACCAACTAATTTACTTCCAATGGCTTCTCAGCCATCTCCTCGTGAGTTGCAAACCATTAATTAATCATGGCGCATGGCGTCCAACGCCCTTAGACCCGTAGTCTTCCGGGTCTTACGTATCTCCTCTCATCAATGCCTGTACTCACTAAAGTGAATTCCCTATACGCCTTTGGGTTATAAATATACCTAAATGTTAATAGCACATTGCATCCTTTTTTCCTCTCACTCCCAATAATCCATCATGGCTGATGACCAACCCATTCCTCCTGCCAACCTTGCGAGCAAGTTGGCCAACATAGCCAACATGATTGCAAAACTTAAGAGGGACGTTCAGACAGAACTCCAGGCTCTTCAAAGCAAGATCAGCCAGCTTCGAAGCCAGTTGGTGTGCATGGAAACAACTTCACATCTCTGCCTGGCTAGAACCTGGGATGATCTTTCAACCGTCCTCTCGGCTCATGAAGCAAAAAGTCAGCTAGAGGGAGGATCTTCTTAAAGATTCTCCTTTGGGACTGTGAGGATCAACCATGATCTTCACTTTTGCTTATAGGCCAGAGTGGCCATTTTTATGGTTTTAGCAGACTCTTTTTTTTTGTTCAGATCCACTTGGGTCTATTTTTAAACATTTCTTTTTGTTCAGATCCATTTGGGTCTGTTTCTAACCTATTTGGGTTCTCCTATGTTTTTCTCTTTTTTTTATAAATATAATGGAAATTTACCTGGTAAATCTTGATCCTTGTGGCTTCAAACGCTAGTATGGTAACTTGGTTGAGTATAATCATATAATGAACTCCAAAGAAAAGGTCTCTGAATACCAAACCAATCGAAACCATACCATTAGGCAACCAACAATTCCAGTTCAAGGTTTGTTTTGGATATACTCCAAAAATGGCTAACTTTTCCACTAAACAAATAATAAATTCCAACTCAGGGATGAATCTGGCTATGTAAAAAAAACTCACTCTTCATAAGCTACCTTTTATGAAAAGATTCCCATATAGAAGGAATGTAAGCTTTGAGATGTCTTCCATTTATTTTCATTCGATGAACATAACCATTCAAGTTTCTCAAATGATATGCTCCCCCTTTCAACACTCTATGGATTTGAAAAGGCCCATTCCACGTTGGTGCCCATTTTCCTAATCCCTCTGTTCTAGTTCTCCTATCTCTGATAGGAAGGATAACTTTCCAAACAAGATCTCCTTCATCAAAGCTTCGAAGAACAACTCTTTTGTCATAACTCCTCGCAACCCTTACCTTCTGTAGCATAATTTGATTTAAGGCCTTTATTCTAGCTTCATCAATATCTTCCAATTCCATATGCATGGCTTGATGATAAGACCCTGTATCTATATTATTTTGAAATGCTACTCTTTGAGATCTCACGGTGATCTCCATAGGCAGTACGGCATCATGTCCATAAGTTAATGCAAATGGAGTAGTACCTGTGCTAGTCCTTTTTGTATTTCTATATGCCCATAACGTATCAAGTAACAAGTCATGCCAAACCTCTGGGTTTTGATCCACCATTCTTTGGATCCCCTTTTTGATAATCTTGTTAGTTGATTCTGCTTGACCATTCGACTGAGCATAATAAGTACTGGTATATATCAAAGAAATTCCATGATTGCTAGCAAAATTCTTAATTCGCTTTCCTTCGAATATGGATCCATTATCCACTGTTATCGTTTAAGAGCTTCCAAACTTGTATATGATCCCTTTTATGAAATCAATGACATGGGTTTGTTTGACCTCCTGATAAACTTGGGTTTCCACCCATTTTGTGAAATAATTAGTAGCCACTAGGATAAATTTATGTTTCTCCAATAAAAGAGGATAAATCATCCCAATCATGTCATGGCCCATCCCCTAAAAGGCCATGGTTTTATTACGTACTGTAAATCTGTGACTGGCAAATGCTTGAGTGGACCTGTTTTTTGACAAGCTTGACATCCCTTTGCATAATCTATGCAGTCTTTGAGGATGGTGGGCCAATAATATCCATATTTCCTTATTAACCACCTCATTTTTATACCAGTTTGATGTGCTCCACAGATTCCTTCATGTACTTCAGCCATTACTTTAAATGCATTTACCTTGCTTACACATTTCAAAAGAAAGCCATCCATTCCCCTTTTAAATAGCTCATTGTTGTACATAATATAATTTATTGCTTTCAATCTGGTTGCCTTGTCTGCAGCATCGTCTGGTTTGGTTAAATATTCGATCAATGCTTGCCTCCAATCAACATTTTGACTAATAGGGACATCAATTTCTAATACTTCGAAACCAGTTAATCTACTTTGTAACATGGGTAGAGATTTTCTCAAAGTTAATTGACAAAACTCCTTTTCATTTTCTGACAAAACTCTGAAACCAGATGCCTTTTGAGCTATTTCATCAGCTTCTTCATTGAAGAATCTAGGGATGTAAGTCAAAGTAAGCATAAAGAATTGATCCATCAGCTTCTTAGCATATTGATAATAAATTATCAGTGCTGGACTGGTGCATTTAAACTGTCCATTCAGCTGATTAATCACTAACTGAGAATCTCCAAAGACTTCAGCAATACTAACTCTTAAGTTAAGTAAAATTTAACCCTATGATCAATGCTTCATATTCTGCCTGATTATTGGAACACTGTCCCTCATTCAGTCAAAAACCGTATTTGGTTTTCAACCTTTGGGGGATTCCATAATTATGCCTACTCCAGCCATCTGAATAGTTCTTGACCCATCGAACCGTAATTTCCATGGCTTGATTTCAACCATACTGGCCTCCAATGCTCTTAGTGTCTCATGCTCATTTGGATGATCAGCCAAAAAGTTGGCCAATGCTTGGCCTTTTACTGATCTTTGAGGTACATATTCAAGACAAAACTCAATTAAAGATACTATCTATTTCCCAATCTTCCCACTAAGCACTGGCTTCGAAAGCATGTGCTTAATTACATCAGTTTGAGAAATAACATAAGTTACTCTAGGCAACATATAATGCCTGATTTTCTTGGAAGTATAAAATAAAGCTAAACATAACTTCTCTACTGCAGTATACTTGCATTCACAGGAGTTTAAAAATCTACTAAGATAATAAACTGCACTTTCCTTGCCATCTTCATTGTCTTAAGCCAACAGTACTCCTATTGAGTCTTGCGTTGCAGCTAGGTACAACTTTACTGGTTTTTCTTTGATGGGAGGTGCCAACACAGGAGGGTTGGCTAAATACCTCTTGATGGCTTCGAAGGCTTCACCGTGCTCCCTGATCCACTTGAATTCCTCCCACTCCTTCAGTTTTAACAAAGAAGAGAAAATTTTAGTTTTTCCTGCAGTATTAGATATAAACTTTCAAAGGAAATTTAATTGACCAAGAAACCTTTGCAGCTCCATCTTTGTAGAAGGTGGTTTGGCTTCAATAATAGCCTTAGCTTTGTTCTTGTCAACTTGTATTCCTTTGTTGTGGACTAAATACCCCAGAAATTTTTCAGCTGATACTCCAAAAACACACTTTTCTGGATTCAATTTCAGCTAATAATATTTCATTTGTTGAAATGCCTTCTCTAAATGTTGCAAATGATCCTCATCAGAATTTGACTTCACAATGATATCATCTATGTAACACTCAAGAAAACTTCTAACCAAATTATGAAAATGGCATTCATAGCCCTCTGGTAGGTGGCTCCAGCATTTTTCAACCCAAATGGCATTTTGACCCATTCAAAAATACCAATGTTACCAGGGCAAGCAAATACTGTTTTATGCACATCCTCCTTTGCTATGCAAATTTGATTATACCCTGAATGCCCATCTAAAATGGACAATACCTTGTGTCCAGCTAAACTGTCCACAAGTGTATCCACATTAGACATTGGGTATTCATCCTTAGGAGTTGCAGTATTTAGGTTTCGAAAGTCAAAACAGATCCTGATAGTTCCATTCTTTTTAGGGACTGGAACCACATTAGATAGCCATTCGACATACCTGGCTGTTCTAATGAAACCTGCGTCTAGAAGCCTCTGCATCTCCTTTTTGACACATGCAATGGTTTCTGGAATCATCTTCCTGGTTGGTTGTTTCACAGGTTTGAATTGTGGTTTTATAGGTAACCTATGCTTCACCAATTCCCTATCCAATCCAGGCAATTCCTTGTAACTTCAAGCAAAGCATTCTTTATTTGCTTTCAATAGTGCTATTAATCCAGCTTTCACCCTTGATTCAAGCTGTTTATTAATAAACACTGGATTGAGGTTTTGTTCATCCCCCAATCTTACTTTCTCCAAAAGGTCTTGAGCTTCAACATGTTCTTGAGAAGTCAGCTGGATTTCCTCCTCATGAGGCTTATTATCCTCAATAACATCTTCCCATAAGTTGTCTTCTTGAATCTTCTGTTCGATCCCTAGAGCAACATACCTCACTAAAGCCAATGAGTTGGCCTCTTCTTCTGTCTCTTTCTTAGATTTACATCCAAGCAGCATTGTCTTTTGGGGTGTCTGATTCATAATCAACAGTTTGTTTCAGCTTTGATATCAGCTCTGCCAATTCTCCTAGTTCTAGCTCGTTGGTTGGGTAAGTGGCTGCTTGAAGTAGTTCACTCAATGGAACTACATCTGATTTGTACATTTCTGCTTCAGCAAAATTCGCCGTGGCACTAAATGGATGAGGATCAGCTTTAACTCCTCAACACCCACTTCTTTGCCTTTATCATACTTAACAATCATTAATTCCTGATACATAGAGGAAGGAATACATCCATTGACATAAATTCAATCTCTTCCTAATAAAGCATTATACTTAGCATATGTGTCAACTACAAAGAAAGCAGTGTCCGTTTCTATTCCACCTACTGCCAATCTAATGGAGATGATCCCTCTGGCATGTTGGTTTTTCCCAGTAAATCCTGCAATGAATGTGCTGGTTGAAATCAATTTTGCTTTTTCTTTTCCTAACTTTTTTAAGGTTTGGAAAGGCAAAATATTCACTGCAGCCCCATTATCCACCAGGATTCTGTTAAGTGGGACTCCATCAAAATATGCAGTAATATATAATGGACGCAAATGTTGTCTCATTGCGTTAGTAGGTAATTTAAACGGATATGAAATTTCCACATAATTTAAATCTATTTCCAAGGGATACTCGATGTCTGACATGGAATCTGGTACGAAACAAGCATTTTCTTTCGAGCTTACCTCCAAACTCTCTTGATTCTGCTCAATTTCACATACCAGACTTTTGTTCATCTCGATCTGAGCCACCTCTTCCAGGTCACAATTGTTACATATAATGTTTAATTCCTCATCACTTAGTGTTTCTTCAGAGTTGTCTGGCTTGTCCACATTCGACCAAGCATCACCTTGGCCTTTGGATATCTGGCCATTCTTGAAGAAATCCATAGAGCATGGATACACCATATTAACTTGTACTTCTGGTTGGCCCCCAAATTGGATTGTTGCCACTTCCTTGACTGGTTTAAGTGCTTTAGTTTCCTTTGCCTCTTTACTTTCAACTTCTTGTGTTGATACCTTCATAGGAGAAGAGCTTCCTTCTATCCCTTCTTGCTCCACCAAAATGGCTTCGAGTAAACCAGACTGGTAACTAACCAATGAATTCGGAGAATGAGGGTCAAGATCTTCCTCGAGCATGGCAGAGGCTACTTTCTTCAAAGTCTCCCTTTCATGATTCTGGATTCGAAACTCTTCTGGGTCCCTTTTAACCCTGTCAAACCTTGGATTAGGCCTTGCTCCACTGCCTAATTCTTCCCCTGTTGAAGATTCTCCTGACTGGAAAAGCGTATACTTTCTCTGGAGCTTTCTTTTTTGTGTTCTTGAGAGCAATGAAACCATCTGTGGTATTTGGGACTTGGGATCCCTGATCAACACCTAGTTTCCAGAGTTCGAACTTGGTGGCTTGAAAGTTTTGTTCTCACTCTTGTTCGAGCTTTTGTATCCCTGGAACAAATCAGGCTTAACTTGTTTCAGAAACCAATCAGGAACTCCTTTCACCAAAGTGAATTCCTCTTGTTTGGCCTCTCCTTGTGCCTTTGATGTCTGACCAATGTTGGCTTTCTTCGAAGGTGGCAACTCTCTTCTGTGGACGGCTGGGACAGGGCTAGTAGGCACATCCCTCTTTGGTGCCAACCAAGGCTTGCCGTCACTTGGCTTTGCTTGCACTGGGGCCATTCTTTTTATTCCCATCTCTTTAGGGAAGAAACTCACGCCCTTTCTGTCCAAATCCTTAAAAACCAAATAGTTGGCCCTGCATCCACACATAAGCACTCTAAAAATGAGCCTTCTAACATGGGCAGATGATTATTACCTGGGAACCTCTGTGAAGAAAAATCATCATTGGCTCGCCTATAATGACTTTGCCTCATTCCCATGCCTCGAGGGTGGCCAGCGTATGGCTTACCTCTTCCATATTGAACGGTATTCATGTTCACTGGCGTCTCCTTATCTTGCCAATACTTCTTGACAGTTCGAGCCAGTGAAGTGGGCACATTGGTGTTAACTTCTTCTACCTTTGGAAAAGGCACTACATCAATCCCCATAGCCTTTTCAGGGAATTTGATTCTCCCTTTCTTGATTTGCTCTTGAATCTTGTCACCAAAAACATTACAAGACTTAGTTGAATGAGACCAAGAGTCATGCCATTTGCAATAGGTTTTTCCATTTTTTTCTTCCACTGTGGGCAATTTCACATTTGAGGGCAGCTTAATGATTTGCTTTCTTAATAAGAAGTCAAAAATCTCATCAGCTTTTGATATATCGAAAGAGTATACTTTAGTAATCTCTTTCTGTTTGAACTTCTACCCTAGAGACACATTCTTTTGAATTAAAGGCTCACAAACACAATGATCGTGCTCTATAATTTCTACAGCATTTATCTCATAATTAGGGTCCCTATAATATGTTGGGTAGGACGAATTATGTCTGTCCATATCCTCCTCTAGCAATGATTCATATCTAGCAACTTTATAAGTTAGATCTGCAAAGTCCCTAAACTCTGTAGAATCAAACCTCTTTCGAAATTCCCTTTCTAAACCATCCTGTGCTAATCTCACAAATTCTTCCTCTGGCAGATGAAGTTTGCACTTGGTTTTTGCCCTTTTGAACCTAGATATGAAATCTGCTACTTTCTCATCTGGTTTCTGCTTTAGCCTAGCCAAGTCTGCCATAGAGACTTCAGGCTCAGCATTAAAGAACTGTGCATGAAATGCTTCTTCCATCTGAAACCAATCAGTTATTGACTCTGATGGTAAATTGGTGTGCCATGCAAAAGCTGGCCCAGACAAAGAATTTGGGAATAGTTTCAACTTCATGAAGCCATTTTGAGTCAAATTCTTACATTGGGTAGAAAACCTAGTAATATACTCTATAGAGGACTATCTCCCATCCCCGTAGAACAAAGTAAAATTAGGGATTTTAAATTCTCTAGGGATCTGAAATGTTGTGTCTACCCATTCTGGATATGGTTTTCTATAAATTTGAGGTTATACCCCCCGAGTTCGAGGTCCACAAACTTCTTGTATGAGACCCATAACTTGGTCTCTTAGTATTGGGTTTCCTATGAGGAATTTTGCTCTTGATTTTCTATGGGAGGTTCTGGCCCTACGAAACCATCTTCATAAACTCCCTTTGTTATGTTTAAATCCCCTTGTTTCTCTCTAGGAAATCTCCCATACGGTGGTTGTTGCATTTTGTCAAATGCATCATTAGTTCGAACAGACTTATGACTTCCATAAGCCGTTGTAAGGAGATTTTTGGTGGTTGGGACATTTTGCCGAGAGTGCTGTGGATTTTCACCCCTTCTCTCAGGCTTATAAACTAGTTCTGGCTCTACGTCATCCTCTTATTCCCCAAGTGTGGGTTCGAAGAGAGGGTTAACACTCTGCCTATCTCTAGCATTTCTTGGAACTCCAATGGTAACACCATGAGATTGCCTTGGAATTTCCAGAACAGGCTTTGTAGGCCTCACAGGTTCATACCAAGATTGTGGTATTTCCTTTGGATACATCTTTTCCTTACCTGTTCTAGACCTCATCTTATTTTTCCCAACATCCTCTCCAAGCCTTTCTTCGAAGGGACTTTGGTGAGTGCTTGAGTTAACCTGATTGTCTAGCCCAATATTCCCTGGACTATTTCTTGCTGGCTCTAGGTTAGGCAACCTATTTCTTATCAAAGTTGTCAATACCGTACCGGTCAGTGTACCGTTTTCATTACTGGAATGGTACGTACCGGTACCGTTCCGAATTTACCGCAATTAATATTATATATATATATATTTAATATATATCTACCATGTTTTAAAATTTTAAGTGTAAACATCAACAAAATGTAAAAAAACAAAAAGACCGGTACGGAACGCCGGAAAATGCCCGGAACAGACCGGTATTGTCCGGTACGTCCGGTATTGACCGGAACAGGCCGGTATTTTGACCGGAACGGAACATGACTTTTTGCGTTCCGTTTACGCACCGGCCGGTACGGAACGGATTTGATAACTTTGTTTCTTATACTTTTGATCATGGCTCTTTGGGTTTGAGGCATCTCTCGAAAAGTTATCATCATTTCTCTAAACATTTCCTCCTTATCGTGGTCTTTGCCACTGGCTTGTCCCCCTTGAAAATTTGGAGGGACTTCACTGGGAGGTATTTCGTAAGAAGGCTCTTCATAAAGAGGCTCTTCCATTCCCAAAGCCAATTGAGAAAAAACAGGATTTATAGGCGTTCCTGGTTCTGCTGCCTGTTCTGGCACAGCTTGTTCCTCTGGCACTAGATCACCAACGGGTGTTCCTATTTGTTTTCGAAACCTTGGCATTTTGACACCTTTGGGTCCCACCGGGCGTGCAAAAAATTGTTTGGGCTAAATTAGCTCAATCAAATGGCAAATGATTGTGGGCGGGCGTGCCAGAAAGAAATAACTTCAAAAAAGAAATTATTCTTTCCAAATTGATTTGAAACAACTAATTTAAATCAAGCAACTGTGTTATCCGTTCGATCACCTCAACTAAGAGGATTTTTCCTTAAGGTATCAACCAAATAAAAGATTGACGCGCTTCGAATTAGAAAAGATGATTGAATACAAACAAATCTGAATTTAATCAAAGGTAAGTTTGTATGCAAACACTCTTAAAATTCTATCAAGAATAATGCAAAAATATAAGCATACTAAATTCAATCAAAAGTGGACTTACAAACGACTATTCTTTGGTAAGAAAAACTTAAAAGAAAATAAGAGAATTTGAATTTAATCAAAAGTAGTTTTACATGCAAATAAGCCTTCAACTTACAAAAAGATCCTATTCTAAACTAAACTAAATACTAATCTACAATAGATCTCTGAGCAATCATTTTGTATGAATTGTCAGATGATATGAATTTTTGTGGAAGCTTCTCTCTTCACTTTACTCTTCTATTTATAGACGCTAGGCCTGCCTTCGATCTTCTATCTCCACGTCTTCGTTTCATGCCCACGTTGACCACATAAAACGGTTGAGAGGGGCCTTCGAATGGTTACATTGATATTTTCAGAATTCCTTCTCTCCCTTCATGCTTCGATAACGGTGCTCGTGGCCATTTCCTGGATCGTGATTCTCCTGTTTTTAAGCAACCTGAATTAATGTCACACGTCTGGCTTTCCAAATGATCCCCTGCAATTGCATCCAATTTCAGTTATAAACTAAGGTAGTGATGGCACCGTTTGATGATCATAAGCTTTTAATCAACGGCTGAACTCAATCACTTTTTAAATCACCACTAATTGCTTACCCAAACGACATCGGTTTTAATCAAAACGATACCGTTTAATATTAAAATAGCATTCTCATTAATCCCCGTAATCCTCTGTAACTTGGACCCAATTTGGACAAGTTCTGTATAGCCAACGCACCATTCGGTGCCACGTGTAATTTTCTCATTAGGTAGCACATTTTAGGATGTAAACAGCGCGGCACGAGTGATTATAATTAGTGCTTTGGGAGCATCGCCACACCACGTGGCGTTGCGAACGCAATTAAAAATTTTCCCTCACAACACCGTTGAAAAAAACACAACTATATCGTATTTTTTGAAAATTTATGAAAAAAAATCTAATTTATTCTCTCAAATTCTAGAATCTTGATTTCATCAGCCATATTTCACGACTCCAAATATTCACAATAAGTGACAGTGAATAGGATTTCTGTTCATCAAGGTAACACAGTGTTTTTCGCAAAGTTGTTGCAAATGTCAAAATTGTTTTTGTGTTTGTGCCAAAACTCGAGCACATAAAACCTTTGTACTACGTGTAAAGTACAAGGTTTTTATACACTAGGGTTTTTGCACAAACAAAAACAGTTTTGACATTATCATTTCCATCCAAACTACTCCTTTCTGATGCTTTCCAGAATGCATAGCTAACATGTGCCAAATAGTAGGAGTTAGGGGCGGAGCTATGTTGGGGCTCGGAGGCCCCGGCTCCTTGAGCGTTCGAGTTTTAAAATTTCTATTTTGTATATACTTGATTTTGAATATTATTGATATTTATTCGTGTATAGCTACTTATAATCTTAATAGTTTTGGTCTGATTTGATAAAAAATTGGTTATTTTACATTCTCAATTTCTTTCATAAACAAAAAATATACACGTGACAGTCGAAGTATCTTAAAGAAAAAAAAACAAAATGATTAGTTTACTTTAACAGCATTAGGTTAGAATCATTTCAATTTACAAATGTAATGTATTGAAAAACAAATACTTATGATATAATAACTATACATTTCGATAACAAATGTATGTTTATTTTGCCGGCCCCATAGAGTAAAAATCCTGGCTTCGTCATCGGTAGGAGTATTAATAAGGCTGGAGTGACAATTTGGACAATAATCCATGAGTTTTTTTTTGTGGTGAGTGTACATAATCCATATGAGGTTGACGCTAAGATGCGTAGTCATAATAAGCTGACAATCAAAACACACTAGCATTCTACTAATTTGGATCATCCAAAAATAAGAATTGG